>VZRR01000831.1:137514-230370 GCA_013398015.1 Oreocharis arfaki | reverse complement strand
TTCCTGTTAAAAAAAAAAAAAAAAAAAAGGAAAATTATGTGTCAGTCTGGCTTAGCATATTGGTCTGTATTACTGTCTTCATTCTACAAAACTATATTTAGGGCTTTTTTTGCCAAGGAATCCAATGAAATATCCCAACAGAGAGCAATGGACTCCTTGGTTGTGAAGAGACTATGGTCAGCATTTCCAATGAGGTGCTAGGGCCTGAAAACCAGATGCCTCCAGAGTACACCACCTCCCCGTCTTGCCACTTCTGTTTCTGTACCAAATATTAACTTTTTTTTGTCTGAGCAGAAAGCAGAAAGTTGTAATTTCTTGCACTTTCATTTGCAATACAACTTTCATCTTTTGGGGTATATAAACATTGCCATAGTTCTGCATCCTCCTTCCATCCACTCAAAACACTGCTGGTGGAATCCAGCTCATGACTTGGCAGTCTGATTGCACTCTCCTCATTGCATTCTTGTATTAATTATTTCCCCATTTCTGCATCAAAACGAAACTTCTTATCTTTGTTTGTAAAATCCCACAATGTTTATCTCCATCCTATTCAGTCCCACAATGTTTATCTCCATCCTATTCAATCTTCTACACACACAAGTTTTGTTTCCATCTTCTTTCATGCCCATAATGCTTGATTTGACCTCCTTTCCATAGTCTGCTCCAAGCACATGCACAGTCTTATCACTCCATCTACATCCCGAAACCACCACATTATTGTCTTTGAAGAAAGGGTGCCATGTTTCCAGACATCATTCCTGCTCATTATTCAACATACCTCTGATTTTGGTCTGCATTTTATTCTTCTTTGATTTTTGTGCTCTGCTCAGTTCCTACCTTAATTTCAAAACCTTCAGCTTTTCTGAATCACATCCTAACAGATATATTTCATATGAGTGCTTTAGGCAGCATCACTTGTTTTTTTTTCATTCTTTATGCAGTGCTTATCACAACAGCTGCTTGACTGGGACTTGTGTCATAAAGTTCTTTCCTTTTAGGAAAAGGGGTTGGAATGAGTCCTTTCCAACTCAAGCCATTCTATGATTTTATGAGTCTACGAATATAGATGTGGAAAGGACATAGAGCTCCCCAGAGTCAGACTTGTTTGGGTAGTCAGGCTTGAATCTTGGCCCTGTGCTTTGCGCAGGGGAGATTATACTCTCTCCTCATCATCACAAAAGATACACAAGACTAGGAAGAAACAAAAAGAACGCACAACTGCCACACCGTGACATTTCTGGCAGTAGAAATACCGGCAGTTAGGATACTTCCAGTGGCACTCACTGCTAGGAAGCTAAGTATTAACTCCGGAACCTTCAGGATCAAGGCCAGAAAAAGACTGTGCCAGAAAAAGACTGTGCATCTTTCACAACAAAATGCAGCACATGCAAACATAAAATGAAGAGAGGGAAAAAATTGTGTAATGAATGCAGAGAGGAAGAGGAAAGAACAATTTCAAAACCAGTTCTATTTTAAAAGAAACAAACAAACTACCATTTACTTACTTCTTTTTTTTTTTCCTACCCCCTCCTTTCCTCCCTTATTCCTTGTATTATTAAAAATAATACAAGTGTTGAAAGGACAGCTGAAGCCTTTTGACTCTTTCTTGTAACATACTTTTCCAACTCTGTCTTTTTCCCATGGAGATAATAAAAAGCCCTGAAGTAAACAAAGCTCAAGCAGACCTCCTAAAACTTTCAGTGACTCCTAACAAACTCATCAATTTGAGTATCTGTAATTATTTGATCACCTTTTGGTTTTGTATTTCATCCATGCATACTTGTGTCTTTCCCTTAATCTCTTGGGAATTTTTTTTAGGTGACGCCCCCTGGATTTTATTTTTGCAATCTGAGATGAATATTTAAAATATTATATCTGTGTAAGGAGGTGCAATATCTGTTGATCTAATTCTGTATCCCTCAATGTTTCCTGCCTCCCAAGCAATCCCTATTCCCTCTGTATTTATAAAAAATCAAGAGATTAATTCCCTTGCCAGAATTTCTCTGAATTTTGCATGATAAAACCATTGTGGATGTGGAGGAATAAGGCATTTCTGGAATGCTGGCCTATTTTTAACTCTGTATATTTCAGTGGTCAAAGTTATGCAAGCTTTTTCTAAAATAGTGCCACATGTCCTCATAGTGGAACACAAATACCTTATGGTTTTATCATCAAAGGCGGAAACAGCCCTAAACATCACAGGGAGACAGCTCAATGGGTGGTCTGCAACTCCTATCTTTCCTTCTTGGAGCAGAAAGGAAACTCAAGTATCTGGTCCTTGCAGAATAGACTAATGTGTGGCTAGATCAGATAATTACAGGAGAGTTTACACCAATAAGGTCATTAAACCTTGCTGTTCTTAGGTTCACGTGCTTAATTATCAGCAACGTGAAGTTTGAAGAAGTGGGTGGCCAATTAATCTCTTCCTCATCTTTTCACAGTCAGTTTAATGATATGCTATGGATAGTGTAAAGCATCAGGATTTTTAAACTCATGCTATAGGATGTAACGGCAGCTTCACCTCTGCAATGGATATATTTTCCTTCATTTAGAACTACATTAAATTATTCACTGCAAAAAGTCTGCCTGCAAAAGAACAGCAGAAGCTGGTTTTTCCTTGGAATGTGTGAAATCTGTTGCTTGGTAATTGGTATTTTTAATGCAGCCATGTAACATAGTGCAGTGTTCACCCACACTTTATACACCTCTGCACATAAAGATCATAAATCCATTAATTTTTCACCTTGGATTATTCAAATGCAAACCTTCTGTAGAATGGATCCAGCCTAAAACACAGATTAATTTCTTCAAAATGTCAAAACTCTTCTTTTAGAATCATACTTTGTGGGAGTTGCTAAGACCTTGTTCCTTCAAACTTCTCCATTTAAATCTTTGGACCTAATGCAAGAGTTTGGCAGGAGCTAGTGAAAGTGTAAGTCCACCAAAAAGGAGTATAATGTAACTAAATACTCCCCTAAAATCTGGTGAACCAGGCCTGCTTTCAGATCATAATAATACCCATACACTTGACATTTAGGACACTTGCTGTGGATTTAGAACTAGAGAACCAAATGGAATGTGGTCTGGAGTGCATCCTGAAGTCAGATGGACAATGGCCATATAACGGAAATATTAAATGTTCTTCACTGTGGTTCACAGGTTTCTCTCTTTTAATCAAATCACTGAAGTATTCAAATATGAAAAAATTCTGCAAATTCACCATATTTGTGAAAGCTGGGGGGAAAAAAGCTTTGGTTAAACTCTGAACTCCACGGTCTTGTCTTCTTTCTTTTTGCTTTGAGTTGATGACATTCAAAGTTTAAAAATTACAGCATTAAACAAATCATACTGACTTCTGTACAGCTATGCTTTTGAAGTTTTTGTACAATCAAAAAGCTGAAAAGACATAATCAGCTTTGCTTCTCCTTCCCTTTCTGGTGGTCTGACTAATACATCACCCTTGGTGATGGACTGCAAATGCTGTAGGGAAACATAGCAAAATTATTTTTAAAAAGTTCTAACTTACCTTCGCTTTTTTGAAAATCTCAAAACCACTCCTGTTAATGGAGCCTTCTGTAGACTTTCTATCCTTTCCTACCAAAGCTTGCATTTTTGGTCTAAGTTACTTGACAGTGACCCTTTTCAAATGCTCAAATAAAACATGTAACTTTATTTGCAGTTCCTGAGGCAACCACTGTAAATGGCAGCAACACAGAGAATTGCTGTAAGTTTACTGTTATGTCACTATGGTGTCCATATATAAAAGCAAACTACTGTTTTCTCTGGAGCTGTAATAAATACATTTTAAGGCACCCAGTTGCTAAGGGCGCTGATTGCATTCAAGAAAGAACTCGAAAACATGTTTTCCTGGTGACAGGGAAGGGGCCCCAGCAGCACCGAGCGTCCCAGCCTGACATCCCACAGCTCTCCCTGAGACCACTGCTCCTGCACCAGTCTGAAGAAAGAGGGAAAGGGCTGGCTCTGTTCCTTGGGACAGCACCTCATACCAACAGGCTAAATGCAGGCTTTGTGGTGGGAGACCAGAAAAGCCATGGATGCTCCCGCTTGTGCAGTGTCAGAGCTCCCAGTGGGTTATGAACTCTGATGGCTTCCACTCCCCCTGTTCATTGTGCAGCTGAGCAGTGGGGCCCCAGACTTCCTGGGACTATCATAGCCAAGCTCCCAGCTTGTCATGGGTATCCTCGAATGTGTGTGCCCTCAGGCAAGTTGTCAGGACCAGGAAGAAATCTGAGAGTGCTACTCAAATCTTCGGTGCTGCAAGGACTCCTACCTTGCTAGTTCTTCTCTAAAAAACCAACAAAATCTTGGCTTTGATTTTAACACTTAGGCCATTTTTAGATGTGTAAATGGAGTAGCAAGAAGCTCTACTCAGGAAAGTAAAGAATCCCCACATGGCCCCAGTTATGCCAGCATCTGATTCCAAAATACGTCCCATTCTCCTTCATAGCATTTGGTCTTCAGAGATGAGCTAAAGTGCAGAGCCAGAACTGCCTCTTCTCTGGCAATGCTTTAGAATCCTGCACATTGGCATTAGTCTGAAGAACCTGCAGGTTCCTTTTGCCTTTGTTACTTTCCTTTCACAGCCATCTTCCAGGGGAGCAGTTTGTACGAGAGACCTCCTCATTCACCAAGAAAGAAAGAAATGCCTCTGAATGATAAAGAAGAGTACAACCCCCAGCACCGTGGTCATACAAAACCTTTTAACAACCTCAGCAGCCTTTCCAACAACATTGCACCAGCTGTTTCTGGTCTATTTGGAAAACACAAGGCGGTATTTACCCTTTCACATCATCCTAATTTTCTTTCAAAACCCAGCAGAAGGAAGAACATACAGACACCTCGCTGCTGTCACCATGGTTATGCTTCTGACTCACCTGTCAGAAAGGACATAACTCTGCCGTGTTTGCTCAGCCGGCTCCCCAGAGCCTCTCAGAGGAGAGGCTGCTGGGCACTCTGTGGGCTCTGCCAGCTGTGGGAAGGCCATGTGAAATCAGCACCGTTGTTTCCATCGAGGTTGATTCAAAGTGAGGATCACCTCTTCTAGTTTTAGTGAACCTAAAACTTTTTCACCAAGAGCTGAAGTATTCAGGGCACAAAAAGGTGAATATTTATCACCCATGAAGGCAGAACATTTTATTTTGTGAAGCCTTTCAGTGTTTTTTAAAACGCCCAGATTCAGCAAGTGTGGCAAAATAAGACCTTGTGTTGTGTTAAATAACTATCCATAGCAAAAGTCTGGAAACATTTACGGTTTAATTACAATTCTTGTTATTGCATTTTTTTTTTTCTGCCAAGAATTGAGAGGTAAAGGAAATTCAGTTTTTGTTTTGTGAGCCATTTGATAGGATATGTCTCACAGCCAAAAGAGCTGCTAAGACACACAAGATTTCAGCTGATCTACCCCAAACTTTACGGCTTTACCAGTGAGGAACCGAAGAGTAAGGGGTGGCACAAAGAAGGAACAAATCCAAGATGCAGAAAAAGGTATAAAGAATGAGATTATTCTATCTCGGAGAATTCAGAGCAGAATACGCAAGTGGGAAACCAAAGATACAGGTAGGTGTGAGATGATGAACACAACGCCGTGCAGATAAAGTCAGAGCGTCTGAATGTTGTGATGTAATGTCAAGCCAATGAAAGGAGCCCATGTGAGAAGGGCAATTCTATTAAAAGAGCAAGATAAAATACAAAGTTGAAATATTTAAAGGGCAGTACTGGTAATTCAGAAATTTATCGGTTCACATTTTCTAAGATACAACCAGATTCTGTGTTGGGGAAAGAGCTAAATGCTAAAATGAGAGAGAAAATGGTGTCTTATTTAGGGCAGATTTACAAAAGGCCTATCATGGGTATTTATCAGAGATGAGTTTAGTTACAAGAGGCAAAGAGTCCTGCAGAAATCAGACAATAAGAATTTTAATATGGTCTTTTTCAGGGTATAACTGTAACATCTCTGGGCACCTTACTGAATTTCTGTGAATTGGAAAGGGATTTCCAGGTATTTTTAAAAACTCTACCCCTGAGACACATTTTTCAATTACTTTATGGGCTTCAAATCTTGAGCTATAAATTTTTCTCACCCAATGCAGTCATAATCTCTTACTGATGTAAGCAAACTTTTTCTAACAATTGCAGTGGCCATGAAATTTTGGTAATTGCAGATACGCAAACGTGAAACCTCTTAAATTTAAGATCAAATTTCTTCTAGACAAGCCCATATTAGGCACTCCCCAAATGTGTCAGTAGACATATGCTAAATCACCTGCACTGGAAAGCAATTTTCATATTTGCTGTGCACTGGAAAGTTGCTTATTCTCAAACCATCACTTTTAACATTTGGATTCTTCTTATGTTTCTCACATACTTCTAAGAACCTCAGAATATTTTGCGCACAAGAATCAAATTTCATAATGTTCAAGGAGACATTAGCTCAGCGAGGAATCAGCTTCCCATGTTCTTCTTCTCAGGTGCTATTTTTCTGTTAAGATAGTATTGAGTTGTTGACCTACCCAAATGTTGGTGAAGTCTCAGTAAAACACCAGCCAGTTTCCACCGTATCTCTCCAGTCCTCAGAGTTCGTCAAGTTTTTTCGTATGTTTAATAGGCGTCACCCCTTGAACGACTGAGGAGACTGACCAGAGAGACCAATATTTGCATTAAAATTGTAAGTGAAATTTTTAACATGTTCTCAAAAGCTGCTAAGTGTTCGCTTTAAGTGGAAAAACCACCATTGAAAATTATGGGCAATAATCAGTTCCTTTGAGAGCTGCTTGTTTAACTTCAGTTTACTTTTAACAGGTGTTCCCATAAGCAGGAGAGACTTTATTCCCTCTTTTGATTTATTATTCCCAGATTTAATACTCTGGATTTCCTCAGACTAAATTGTGTTGCGCACTTACTGACCTGGTACACAGCAAGGCTTTGCTTTCTCTAGATCTGCTGCAATTGTTCCTCACTATTTGATCCCAACTTTTGATCGATAGGTTGCTAGCAAACAAGTATTTTTTATAATTGCACTGTTGAAATAACGGATTGGACTGCTATCCTTGAAGAGTTCTGAGTAAAAATTTGAGCAACATCAATATTCACCATATTCAGCACAGAAGACAAAGGAGAATAGAGCCCTATGCTCAAATCACTTCTGGCAGAAAAGTCCAAGTTTCCAAAAGAAAATCACCATACCTAGGCTGAACATTGTGGCTGCATTTAAACACCAGCACAAAATTGCACCTGCAAAAGGAGAGAACAAGGCTGCAAACCAGGTGATGTTACTTCATCTGGCATTCAGCTGCTGACAACACAGCTGCACTTTTTGTTTCTGAAGGGGCCTCACTATAAAGCTAGTCCAAACCAACATTTCACTTACACTGATACACTCACCCTCAAACTCTCGAAATTACTTGGTGTCCACGTCCTAAGGCAGCAACGAGGAATGAGGGGAATGAGGCCTTTCTCTAAAGAAGGCCTCAAATGAATACAGCAGCAGATAAAATGTTCTCTTACAAAGGTCTTGGCCTCCAAAAAATACAGTGATGAATGACTGACAGCTCCAGCACCACCTATTTGTAGCAGATAAAGTTAGAGGGTAACTTCTAAGTGATCCTGGTACACTCTGCTTAAGCTGCTGGCTTTCTCAAATGTGGGTGTTCCTGATTCTCTTGTTTATACACATAATATTTAGGAAAGCTGTGTCTTCCCAAGGGTCCCATTTCAGTAACAGAGGTCAATGGTGATTGAAGTCAATGGGATTTCAAAATATGCCTAAAGATAAACACATGCTTTGGTACATTGCTCAATCAGAGCCAGAATGAATAGTGCTGTTCAGCACTTCTAATCAATAAGGTCTCATGTTTTTGAGACATACAATATCTGATTATGCTCTTTATCTGCTCTCTGCTCTAGGAGTCTGTAGAACTCCTTCTATTTCTCCTTTTGTTTTTAGGAGTGGGTTTTTAGTTGAAAGCCTGATCTGCTGATCCGAGAAAATATTCTGAGATAGTTAATAGCCAAAATTGAATACCCACTCTATTTTATTTACAGCTCACATTTGGCCTTTCAAAGCCCTCATTTCCAGAACGTCTCGCATTTTCTGCTCCATGAATTCTTAATGAGTTCCAGTTGTAAGTGCTACAGATCCACATTTGGATCATAAAACCCCCCTGAAAGTTACCGTGTGGCTTCCCCGGAGCCCCCGCTCCACCCCGCTGCCCTGGCCTCCCCCACTTTTGCTAAATGCTGGCAATCTCACCAAGAGTTGGGCTGACTCACTATGTTTAAAAATCCTTTTAATCCTCTTTATAGTACCAGAAACATTTGTGATTGATCTGTGGAAGCTTTGTACAGTGCAGAACACCTGTGGCTCAGAGCGAAGGCCCGGCGTGAGCTTGATGCGCTCTGGCACAGACAAGCAGCGCTGCACAGCTCCATGGGCACAGCGAGGCCTGGCCTCCACCTTCACACCCCCACCTTCATCCCTATCTCTGCTTTCTGGAAAGGTCTAAAAGCCTGATAACTCTCTGTGTTTGTGTCAGTAAAACTTGTTCTCCACATTCTGTGGAAGCCGAAGTCGTGGATGCCCCACCTACACCGTTCAGTGCAGCACAGAGCTATCCTTATTTCTGCTCTGTGCCTGGAGATGTGAGAGTTTGGCTAACCTGAAATACAGGGTTAGATCCAGGCTTCCATCTGCACTTGTGAAAATATCCTCTCTAACAACCTGAAGCACCTGTGACTTCAGGCATTATTCTAAAAATAGATGTTTGCAAGCACGCAGATGGAATTAATTTGGTGAGAAATAAAGGTTCCAGAAACTTTTGAAGCCTTTTGAGAAACGCCACTACAAGAGATGTCATCTATTTCTTTGTGTTTCTCTACTATCTTCGAGATATTTGCCTTCAGCATTTTATCTCTACTTGCATCTTTTCCTTTAGAAGGACTCTGGTCTACCAAAATGCGAATTTATTAAGGCATTAGCTCAGAAACTGCTCTGAGAGGGAGATAAAGAGAGAGAGCCAAAACATGAAGAAAAGTAACCTGTGCTGAAAGATGTAAGCCCACAATTACATGAGGAAATCCCCTCTGGTATCCTACAGCCAATAAAGGTAATTTAGTGCAGAGGACAGGCAAGGAAGCCACATCAGCGTTTGTGAAGACTAACAGCTCACACAGGAGCTGCACATCGCTCACTCCGGATTTCGGAATTTGTGCCGACTCTTCTAACAAGCACAGCTCACAGGGTTCTCTGACAGATGCTTCTCCAAATCAGAGGGTTTATGTTTTTTAACTTATTTTTACTTCCTGGGAATACTGTGGAATCCACTGAATCATGAGCACACATAAAATGTTCTGAGATTCTCTGAGGACATAGACCACAGAAGGGCAAAACGCATTCATGGTAAAGGCTACGTGCACTCTGCTGGATCCTGAGACAGCGGAAACTGGTGGGACTCCAGTCACGTAAGAGAAGGGTAAAAAAAGGGTTGCTTTGTTTTATGTACTGCTGACAAGCATGACACTGGTTATCCTGGGGAGAGCAAATGTACATCACATAGGAAGGCAATAAAGAATTTCGGCTGGTTGTCAGGGTTCCCTCCACATTCCCTCCTCAGCTTGTGGGAGTCAAGCGTTCCCAAACTGATAACAGCTCAACCCGACAATTAATTTTCATTACAAACTGAGTCTGCATAAAAGATGATCTTTTTAGTGAGAAACAGCTATTAAATGCCAACTGTATTTGACCTCTTGAATTCCCAGTTCACCAACACATGATTAATAATAAATAATAATTTAATTCATAAAGTACTCTTAAACTGCCACTAAAATGCTTTAATGAATCTTCACTGGCTTGAAACTAATTTTGAACAGAAAATATTAAGCAGCTTGAAATAAAATGGAACAATAATAAAATGTAAGGCTACATTTTCCTTGTATTTACCCTGGTGAAAATATAGATTTGCATTTCTAATCCACTTTTATGTAAACCTACAATCCTTTTTCTCCCCTGATTATTTTTTTTGTTGGAAGAAAAAATGTGTTGCAGTTTTACCAGTTTAGCCAAGCAAATTCCCACCAAACTCAACTTAAGGATGACAAAAAATAGGGTTTGGTCTACATTTTTCCAGGCACTCAAGAAAGTTTCACGTCTCCTGTGACTTGCAGCAGTAAATGGCTTCCAGGAAATAGGGTGGTCTGCTCAGTTCAGGGCCTCTGTGCTCTGCTGCCAAAGGGTGTGACAAGCTCTGGAGCGACCATGGCTTCCACTGGAAAATGATTTTTGGGATTATGCCTTTGGGGATTTTCAGAGAATATCCAGCAAAGTGTGCATCCAAACTTTCCCATTTCCAAACTGCAAGGTGGCCCTGAGCTCGTCTTTAAGGAGATGAGCTGTTAATATCGTTCAATTTCTCTCCAGGTTCATCAGCTGCCAGAAGTGCTCCAGATCACACAGGTTTTGGTTCAGAGATGTTGCGCTTTTGTTTTTGATTGGAGGTCTGTGGTCATGCCCTTTACACTCTCAGGGTTGAAATGCCTCTTTGTATAAACAGACACACAGGGTAAGACCCAGAAACTGATCCAGAAACTCTTATGAAATTTCCAAAATAGAATGCTAAGGCTTCATTTGGAAACTGCTTAAGATAAAAGTTCCTCTTTTGAGGAGCTCCACCTTCACCTTTCTTTCTGACAAATGTAATTGCTGATGAAACCCTATTTTCTGATGCAAAAAAAAAAATATAAAGTAGAACACTTTCAGTCAGCTCTAACTGAAAACATAAGCAGCCATCTGAGCCAGGCAGAGAGGAGCACTGCCTTCAGTTGAGCTGGGAGGGGGTGATTTGGTGATTTTAGCCACACCATTGAGCTGAGGCCCGTAACATGCTGTCCTCCTGCTTGTGTGAGCTACAGACAACGCTGCAAACACATCTCCATGCTGAGTAATGAGGGACACGCTGCTCAGTGAGACTTCAAAATCTCCTGCTTCTGAGCTATCTCAAGGAATGTGTACACATGCTTATATAAATACAAGGGTGCTTTTGAAAGTACACCTTTGTGCCAGGCTTTTACCAATTTTTTTCCTGCAGTTGCCATGGAGTCTGCAGAATTGTACACCGTGGTGTTTGGGTCACTGGAGCTGCTGCCCCACACGGGTCTGTCATCTCAAAGAGCTATTGTATTCACTTGACGTCTGTGAATGGCAGAGAGAAATGAGATGAAGATAGATTTATTTCACTCTGATTTTATTTCTCATATTTTCTTGCTGAAGTAGTACAGCTCTGACTGGAAGGAAACTCAATATCAAAGAACAGAAATGCAGAAATTGAAAAGCAAACCAGTGCTTCTTCATGCTGAGTTCTGGTTCAGTTTACAAAATAATTTGGGATATAGCAATGCAAATCATTAGCAGTACATCTCTCCTAATAACTCTAATTATGAAGCAAAATCTAAAGTCCACCCAAATTGGGAGAAAATCTGGATCAGCGTCCAAATTTCAGAACGTAGATCCTTCCAGTGGTGTAGTAATATTCAGCAGAAACACACTCTGTGGGATGAATAAAAATGTCTCAAACACCTGGCTGATACTCAAGATCATTAATTATGAACCTGGGTAAACACTAGTTTGCCCAGTATTAAAACCAGAAAATATTATTTACCTCTGTGTATCCCACATCATGCCATTGCATCCCAAGAAATTAAGGAGACCAGGGAAGGGGACTGAAATGGATGTTTCTGCATCCTTCCTCCTTGTTTCAAAGGCTCTGAAAAGCTCATAATTCAACAAAATTTGTCTCTAACTGAAATTACTAGCCTTCCTTCCATATTAAAAGAGTTTATACTTGTTTCTTTGATACAGTTCCTCTGAGGATCTGCCAAGTTCCTAAGTTCTTTGACCTTAGATGTCTTTTTCTCCATCTGTAATTCTGAATGTGTTTATTTTACAAATGAAACCAAATTCTTAATTGATCTAAGGAAAGTCAATCTTTTAGATTAAACAAGTGCTCAACTGTGCATATAGGAACAGTGGTAGATATGAATCAAAACAGGAGCATCAACCATCAAATGCAGGCCAGATATCGGCAGAGCTGATGTTACAGGGAATCCATGCTATGCTCCTAACTAAGACCATGAGAAACAATAAAACCACACAGTACAAACACAGAAACTTAAATCATTCTCTTGAAAAGTTTGCCAAGGTCCATGAATCTTTTGAACCAACCTGGGCCTACTTTGGAACGAACACAAAACATGATTTTGTATTGAAACCAGGTGGGACTCAGGGATTTTTGTTATTTGGGGTTCATTTGGACTTGAAACTTGAAGCTGAATACAAAGAGTGGAACACAAAAGTCATCCAGCTGAAGAAAATCTTTCTGATATGACCAATGAAAAATCACAGATTTTTTTCCTTTTTTTTTTTTTTCAAGTGAAGCAATCAGGGCATGTAAGCCATTAGACTCTGAATCACATGGCACGGTTGCACACATGTTTTTGGAGAGCACTCTGAGGGAAGGCACAGTAGGGAAACATAAGTAGCTGACAAATGTCTTATCAACGAAGAGACTCCATCTCTATCACTGAAGGACATTTGCCTTCCTGTTATCTGCTGGAAATAATCAAGGCAGACAAGAGTCTGAACGACCAAATTCTGTATTTCCACCATCAGAGAGAATTATTAGCTGTCATTTGTGATAAAGAAACAGAAGGAATGAAGCTGTTCTGACATGCTGAGCACTCAGACTGTCCAAGAAGTAGGAGTCGTCAGTGTCCATAAATCTGTAACAATATGATTGTACCAAATTTTAGAAGGTACATAAAAAAGAAGATGGATTTGTGCAGTTGGAGGCTTCTAAACTTTAGTCCAGAAGTCTTGACTCTGCTAGAAATGAGATTTGTTTGGTTTCACTTTCTCAGTCTACAAAATAGCTTTTGTGATTTAAAGCAGATATTGTAAGGCATTTTAAGATCCTTACCAAAAAGCACAGTATGAAAGATAGCATGTAAGATAGTAAAACCCTAAATGCATGTAAGATAGAAAAACCCTAAAATATGCAATTCACAGTTGCTGAGGTAAAGGTTCACTTTGTTGTTCTCTTTCGAATAAGAGAAGGAAGAGGAACTCAGAGGAAAATGGGGAAAATTGGGTTTTTTGTCCTTAATAGCCACGTGAGAACACTGGTTCTTTTTTTTTTTAAAGTAAAAGAACAATCCACAAATCAAATTAAATAGCATCTTCTGAAGTATCTTTATTTCTGAAGGTAAATTAGTAGATGAACAAGAAGGTGACTGAACAAGATTTGGAATGTAAAAATACTCCCACCAGAAATTATGTTTTTTCACTAGCTCCTACATTAAACAAGGAGAACTTTAAATATGTCTTTGAACAGTAACTGTTGCACATTTTACAGCAACAGAGAAGGCAGGGCCAGAATAAAGCCCACTAAATTTTCTGTACCATGAAACCCCTAAAGTGAAAGCTCTGGGGAACAGTTCAGTTCATTGCCATGAAAGCAAACACATGAGAGAAAACTCTTTGGATCCTTTTCCTACCACACACAGCTAAAGACACATGAACGTGGGAAAGAGTTTGATTGACTTTTTAAAACTCTTAATGACACGATTCTAGTGTTTGTAAAAGGTACTGGATTAAGACATCTCTGGAGATGGCAATGACCCTGCCAGGCCAATTTTCTCACACTGTCCCCTGGGTAGTTTGCAGATCTGCCTAGCCAGCAGAAGTAAACAAAATCCATTACATTCATTTCACAAAAAAAGATAAACCAGGTGACCCATGTTCCCCTTCATATCTCAGTCTCCACAGAGCTTGAAATAGGCTCAGACAAAACGGTGTCCTTGCCTCCCAGTGTATTTATTTTTTCTTAGATATCAGTTTCTGGATCCAAAGTTCTCAAAAAAATCGGTGTGTTCAGATCAGCAGCTCTGGTCCACCTCTTTACACAGTGGTCTTTCTTGCTTAAAAGGATGAAAACAAAGAGCTCGCCAATAAAAAATGATCAAAGCTGGTGGGAAACATTTGTTTCTAATATAATTTGTAAAGGGATTTCATCAGTCTCCCTTCATAACCAATAGAGATAAGGAGTTAGATAGACTTTGTGTATTTAAATATAAGTAACCAAATAGAAGTAATTAATAGAGATAACAAGGGTAATTCTTACTGCATGGAATCTGGCTCCATGCTGAGTGGACACAATAAAATCAGAGGAATGACTTTGCATCTGCAGTTATGCAGCTCTTAAAATATGATGTGATCAAAGCGCTTTTCAATCCAGAAAGTGACTACTAGGGCAGCAGAGTTGTGTTTTCCCTGAGGATAGTGACCTACGGGGCAGTTTGGGGTTCCTTTATCCCACCATGACCTTCTGCCTTGCCTGGCACTGCTTGGCAGGGAGATAAGAGTGAGAGGATCCCACATGACAGCGATGTTGTGACTCAACTCTCACAGTTATCCAAGAGCATGATCATCAACCCCATGTGTATAAACATCTGAAGTGTACTCAGAGGACTTGATATCTGATTAGCATTACCAGATGCGTAAGGAACTGAGGAGGTAACAACATCAATTTTCACTTCCATTACTCTGCTGATCTGCCTCCTGAGCCACTTTCTTATTCTTTCCAGTAGTTTCCTTCTCATTCTTTTCACGTCCTTTTCCTCCCTCCTTCCTTGACCAAACAGGGAATGGCTACACGGCTGAACAATGCCCAAGCGGCAGGATGGAGCAAGCGGCCAGCAGTGAAGGACATAAACTTCACAGGAACAGGTAATCCTATTGACTGATTACTACTTAGTGAGCCCTTCTCAGAATCCAGAAGACAAATGAAAAGTGTCAGTTTAGGAACCTCATTATTTTAAGTCAGTCTGGTGAAGGCTTGATTAACTTTTTGCATTTGGTGTTATCCATACAGTCAGTGGAACAGTAACAGCTCCCAGCTGTCGCTGACACCCAGCTTCCCACCATGGAGGGTGAGTTTGGGGCTGGGAGATGTTGTCTCTTTTGTTGTTGTTTTTGTTGGGGATTTCTTAAAATAGTAATTTCCCATTCTCACAAACAAGACCAACACAACAGGCAGGAGTCTTCACTCACATGTACTGTGCAGTAATGGAAATAGTTCAGGACAGTGACTGTTTTACTGGACAACAAAAGTACTAAGAAACTGGACAAAGAGCACAGAAGGTTTGAAAAAAGCCTCTGATTCAAAGCAAATATTTTTATTTGAATTTTCAAATGAATGTACTTTTACTGCATTCCTTCCCTTCTGGGCTCACTTTCCATAAACATGCTAGTGAATGAACTTTATAAACAGGAATACTTGCTAAAAGCTAATTTTAGAGAATGGGTTTTCAACTGCTCTCCAAAAGCAAATTCCAAACCAAACTTTAATACAAATTTTACACTTAGTGATACAATTTGGGCACACTTGGCCCACCTAAATCTGCTACTGTTGACCCAGCTAGAGCAAGTGGCTTCTTCAGCCTCCTCCCTATCCCTGCTCCCTGTCTCTGTGTCTTGCTAAAGGAAACTCCCTGAGCTCCAAGTCTTGCCAGTTCAGCTCTGCCACCCTTTGCTCCCTAGCTCAGCTCTATGATATGGTTATGGTGTAAAGAATAACACAAAACTTATTACAGTTCGGCTTTTTAAGGTTTTTTTTTAACTGCAGTGCATAGGATGAAGCCAGAGACTAAAGAAACTCCTAATTAATTATTTAACCAAGAAGATCTAGCAGAACAGTAATTTCTGGCAAAGGTGAAGGGATAAGCAGTGAGGAATGGCCTGGAAGTGGTAATACACAGCATAGGTCAGCAGTACTTCCTTGGTGATACTTTGATTTCATGCTTTGAAACATGAACTTCTTAGTGAGTTTATAAACCATTTCACTGGGGAGTAGAGCTAAAATCATCTAAAAAAATCTGTGCAAATCTGTGCAAAAAAAGAGTTTTTACCCTACTGGGTTGTTCTTCAAATGCATTTAAAAGGGTCATCTTGCAAAGAAACACATGAAGAATATGATAATAAGAGTAAATACGTGAACACAAAAGCATCAATGCCAGGGGATAAATTGCTATTGATTTGGCGTCTAGCTCTAAAGAAAGGCTGCTTCAATTGCCTCTCATGGGTTGTTCCATCAACTGCTCTCTGTTTCCACAAGAAGTAGGTAAATGGGCAAGTGGTGGAACCTACACACACCTCAGTGTCCCCAGAGAGCCAAGAGGAAACACATCTGCTGCCCCACCTCAGGCCCATCTCTAATAAGCCTAAAAAATAACCTACCATAAGGTATAGAGACATTGAGCAATATGAAAAATATGAAAGTAACCCAAGAAGTTTGCAGTGAAACCACAATTGTGAGAAAATCATTTAAAGGAAGTAAAATCCCAGCTCTGCTCCTAACTCACTGTGTGGTCTTGGGCAAGCCACAAAGGGCCTTGAACATCTTACTCACTCTAGTAACCAGCTCCTTACAGAGCATTTTTGCTCAACATCACAGTCCACGAAGCTTGCACTTGAGCTACGGAAACAGCATGAACATGGATCTACTTACATGAGGCTAAGTTTTTCAGTCTGCTCCCAAGGCGGTTTTTTTGCCTCTTTTTTACCTATCCATAGAAAACAGAGAAAAGCTCCTGCCACTGTGAGAGTGGTGTTGCCGGGATTCAGTCTAATTAATAAACATTTGTACAGCTCTCGGAAAATGTAAAGTGCAAAGTAAGTGCTATGCAGCTGGAACACATGCAGTTCAAACCTAATCTCCCAGCTTTGAATTTGCAGGCTTTTAAAAGTAGCTGCAACACGTGTGTGAAAGGAGAATGAAGGACTGTCTAGTGGGACTGAAGACTCTATAGAAGAACACAGCACATGCTATTTTTACTTGAGTTTCTGTGCCCCTGCCATGTTATCAAGAGAGTGGCCTGCCACAAGCCACAGACATTGCTGCACAAGTCTTTCAGTGTGCTGGGAAATCCCAGGGACAGCTTCATGCCACATCACTGTTATTACATAGTGTGGGTCCAGCAGCAGCACATTTCACATATCCCAAATCTTTTCCATATATTTGGCACTGCCATACCTTAGTCTCCTAGATTTTGCTCCACCTTTCTTGTTTTCCTAATGCGGTTAATGCTGCCCAGCTGTTTGCAGTCAGCTTTAAAAGCTATAACTAAATTAGCATTCCTGCTGAGGACTTATTCCCTGAGTATATATTCCCTACACCACTGATGTTCTCCATACATTTCTTGACATTCAAGTACTGCTTCACTTTTATTTGCACAGTGTTATATTTCAAAAAATAACAGTCATTTGAAAAAAGAAGAGATGGGCCTGGAGAAAAACTCTGGATCCAAACAGTCCCTGGATGCTGGAGAAATTTACATCCAGGCTGGATTAGAAATGTGCAAGTAAACCTCATCATTCATCAGATTCCCTGTCCTTCTGTCGCACTGTGAGTTCTTACAGCACGTATTCCCTAGTAATGGCAAAGCAAGACCTTCCCCAATAATAAATTAGGGGCATAAGTTCAATGACAATTGTTTAATACAATAATTTCATGTTTGAACAACAAGGCTGAAATTCTGTCCTGCACAGGTTGAACCCAGCAATGCAGTAAGGCATCTTTAAAGGAATCCTGGTTATCACCTATCGTGGGAAAACCAGAGCGGAGAGAGCCCCTGGAGTTACCTAGTTATTCCTGGTGCTCTGTGCAAGCTGCAGAGCTCTTGCACCAGGATCACGTCCTAGGGTTTTCAGTGTGCAGACTCACAGCCATCCCATGCAGTACCTGTGCCGTGGCTCTTTCCCCAGAAACAGACCCTCTGGAGCCTGTAGGATCTTTCACCCAGGTTTATGATTAGGTCCCTCTAAGGTGGGATGTTAGCTTGGGTTGCTGGTTCAGATCTTTCAGGATTGGATCCTAAAGCAAAGATATGTTTTGGTAATATAATGGTATCAGAATGTATGATTTGCTTGGTAAGTGGTAATTTAAACAACCTCACAGTACATATTATGGTCCTATCTGGATTACTAAATCTGCAAAAATAAATCCTCTTTTTATTATTCAGCCCCCATGCAGTCCTTCTCCCCCTGCACATATCTGTCTTGTTTAAGTGGGGTTTATAGATGATTGTTCAACAGGATTGCTCACCCCTCCTGTGCCTGACTTATGTGAATTTCTTCCCCTTCCTCGTTCACTATTATTTGTAGAAGACAAATTTCCTTTCCTACTCTATGCTTAGAACCCGAGCCGGCGGTGAGCATATTTCCCACCTCCTGCTGCGAGATAAGTTGGCCCTTGCACTCCTGGGAAGGTCTGAACCCCCCCTTCAAGAAGCAACAGCTTAATGAAGGGGCAGGCAGAAGGGAATTAAAAATGCGTGGGCACCAAACAGACCAATCCCCAGCAAGCTCCTGCTGACAGGCTGCACACTGGCCCCCGGATCAGCGGGACATCCAAGCACAGGCTAGCGAATGATTTCCCTGACGGGGAGAGGAGTCCGTGTGTGCCGAGAGTTCACTGCGTGCTGGAAGCATTTGTTCAGTCAGGTTTCAAAGGCCTCCTCTGTCATCTGCGGCATTGAGGGTCGGATTATTAATTTAATGGAGTGGTTGTGCTACGCAAGGAAGTGGAAAAAATCCGCTTCCACCTTGGCCAGAGCAGTAAAGCCTGCAGCAGCCTTACACTTTTTTTCATCGCTGTCAGCCCCTGAGAGAAGCAGAATTGTGACCCCGCTGCTTCTCACTCCTGGCATGATCCTTCCTCCTCTTTTTGCCAGTAGGAAAACACTGATGGCAGCAGGCCTCTTGTTTATCCATCGTCGATCCCAGCACAGCCTGCTCTCACCAGGTGTCAGTGGATCCAACACAAGCATCAAGAGTGCACAGCACTAAATGTGCATATATTTAATTCCAGGTTTTGTTTTAAGGTCTTTAGACAGAGGAAGTGGTGGATAATTGTATAGTGCGGGGCAGGGGGGGGGCGGTCAGGCAGGCAGTTAATATGAACTTCATAGGAGGGAGATACTTGGAAAGCAGTGGCACTGAAAGAGAACTAATGGACATTTAATTAGATATGAAATTTCCATCTGGTAAAATGGCAAAAAGCCTCATGCAAGTATGGGATGCATTTACAGACAATTCATGTCACCAGCCAAAAAAAAGGAAACTTTCTTACTTTAAATGGCAAAGTACCAACAATGGTATAATACCTAGAATGCTTCAGTCAGCACTTGACACTGTTGGCTTCTAAGACTTCAGAGAAAATTAACAGAAACGAAGAAAGGCTGGAAGAATTAGACTATAAAAACTGTTACTGACTCTGTGTGCATTTCAGAGGAGGACAAAGTCAATGCACACATCAGTCCCAGAGCACATCCCTGAGTGTCCAACACAGCCCAGGCTGCTTTTAGATTGCGTGAACCACGCCCACCAGAACAAATGCATCTCCAGCCCCAAAGTGAAGCAAATCCCAAAGTGGGGAGTCCCCATCCCCAAAGCTGCTTAGGAGCAGATCTAGGGGAAAAATGATGGCTTTTCAGCAGAAAATATGGAGAAAACACAGAGCTTTTCTTTTTAAGTGTTTCCAAGAAACAGTGTTCCGGTCTCCTTGCAGAGAAGAGGAATCCAGAGATTTGCTCTGAAGATAGAGTGCTGAATGCATTGACCACAAACATCTGATGTGTGCAGCTTTAATTACAGCTTTCCAAAATAAAAAGAAGTGCCTGAAAATTCCAGGAAAATACCCTATTCTTTTCTCTTTTATCACTTTTAAACATAACCATACCTCAGTTTCTTTCTGTTTGCCCCAACCACAGTATCATGTCCCTACACTTTTTTCCTGTTCCTTTTGTAGCACACGGTGATCCACTGCAGGGGGTCCAAAATTTCCAATTCTTCTTTGTCATGAATCCTGTCCTCACCTGCCCTAAAGGTCAGATTGGTACAGATAACTAGGTATATTCCTGTGTTAGCATAATATGGGTGGCAATCAGTCTTGTGATTGAAGGATGTATTCTACGTCCCAACCTCTTTCCTTGTGGCTATCCCTTTGGCAAAGCACAGTGGCACAGGGATATTTTCAATACTGTATATCCCAGCTTAGGAGAACTCTAACAGAAACACAAGATAAATGCATTTTTGCTATTTTTTACACTTCATGAAGATTGCTAAGTCACAGGAGAACACAGTGCCAAAGGTGCTTTGGAGGGAAGGACATCTGACTTCAAACTATTTTTGTACTTAGTATTTTAAGCCAAAAGTGAGGGGCCTGACATTCATTCTAATGAAATTTACACTTGACCCACTAATTATGAAAGCTATCACAGGATATGCTGCTCACTAATAGGAAATAATAAATAATCATATCAATGCAAAACTGCTTCCTGTACTGCTAATTAAACCAGAGAAACTCCTTCCAGCTAAAGGAAATGGTCTATTCAAAGAGCATTAACATTTCTGGTCTAATTGATAAAATTATTCACTGAGTGGGGTCAGGAAATGAAGTCCCTGTCCCTGCAAGGGACAGGGAAATGTGCTGTAGAGATTACTCTGAGGTGAAGTTCTCGCACTATGGGTGACCAAATCTAATGAGCAGGATTTCCTCAGTGACCTGGCAGAGATTAGAAGGAACCTGCAGAAATGCTGAATGGGTTTTGACATTAAAATATGGATAGAGAGGAAAAATATATTAAAAGTTCATGAATGGAAGTCATCATGGGGTCAGCATGCAATAGCTTTCAAATCCCTGAGAAAAATCAAAGCATTTTGAGGAGATAATTTAAAAGAACACTCTCTGGATTACAATGAGCTCTAGATGAAAGCAGTTGTTGGTGTAGCAAAGAACAGAAATTGGCGTAAGTTCTCCTGCTCCAACAAAACTTCCAGAGGCTTGGAGTAGCTGAGCTGTCAAATTCCCCGGGGTTGTAGAGTGTGGAAGGAAATGGCCAAGAAGATCTGCCAAGGAATGAATCCATCACTATTGCCCATTCCCCATACTCCCTGTTCTCACATCACAAGTCATTGGAGAATGGCTTGCTGTACATTTTATTTCAGCCAGTTCCCATGTGAGTGGATAAAATGATCTGGTTTTCCAGTCATGCTTCCAGGTTTTTGAGGAGTTGTATTGAAATCAGGATATTGTCCTGCAGAGTTTGGGAAGGAGGCTGGAAGGAAGAGAATAAAGTGTAAGCTCACGCCAACCAAAAACATGGGCCTCCAACTCATTATTTCCTATGTTCCTTCCTTCACTGCTCATCCAGTCTGTCATCCCACTGTGTCATCCTGTGATATGTGTTTCACATCCCATCCTTTCCAGATCTAAACTATTTTTCACCATTCTTCTATTTATTTCTACCCTGTCTTTCTTCCAGAAAATAGCCACCCTACATGGGCTGAGCAAATGCACTCACACTGAGTGTCCCCAGAAAAGCTTCCAGAGCTGGCTTCCAAACCCTGTTCACCCTCCCATCCCAGAACTGATGTTGAAAGACTTGCATAAATACACACCCTGTGTCTGTTCCCCTGTTCTGTTCTTCATCCTGGTGTGAATTAGGGAAAGTTCTGCTAACATCAGCTATGTTACTCTGGTAGAAAAATGACATGGGTGAATGAAGAATCAGATCCATCCATTTTCTTCTTTGTAAGGCAAATGGTGTAATTTGTTTGCCTTCTTAAAATGAAACGGTCTTTTAAAGGCTTGTTTGTTTGTTTTTTCCCACCGGGTATCACATGGGTCTTCCATTAATAATAACTATAGCTACAAGAACAGAATAATTAAAGCACACAGTCTCCTTAGGGTTTTTTTATTATTGCTCTCAACATTCACTGCTGAGAGAAATGCAGATATCAGGAAAATAACTCAAAATATTGCTTAAAAAAGATTGATTCAAGTTGCTGCTCAGAAGATACTGAACCATATGGAAAATGTAACTGAGTAGCTGCCAAATTTGTTTAGTTTAAACAAGGGTAGGTAAGATCTGATAATGCATGGGATCATTTTGGCACATAGTACAGCTCTCCCAGACCCATTGCATTATGCCTATCATCAAGTTAGTTCATCTAACAGCACGAAGTAGAACACCCTGACCCTTCTTATCCCTGTTAATCACTCTTAAGTAAATAATACCTCTTTGGAGAATAGTGATTCATATGCTGCAACCTAAGATACGGTCAAGCTGTGAACTGGTCTTCCTGCAGTGATAGGTAAAGTCAGGGAGCAAAGATAAGGAAGAATTTTGTCAGACTATTATCACTACTTCACTTTTTAATTGCCTATAAAAGTTTTTTTAAAGCAGCAGGACAGCATAGAAGAACACAATCCTTTCTGTTTTCTTTCAATACAGCCTCTAAACAGCTGTTCTGTTTCTCTCCCATCGTCACCTATTTAATTTTAAGATAAGGGATACTTAGGAATCATTTCCTCTGTGAAGCAGCTAGGAAAGGTTATATATCTCTAAAATGTCCTGTGCTATTTCCTTTAAAAAAAGTCAGACTGATTCTTGGTTTCCCAAGGCATTCTTATAGCCCTGGGGCTATAAGCCCTGGGGCAAAAACTGAGCAAGACATTGAAGAGTCTTGCAGTTCAGACATTTACTTTTCCACTTTTCTTTCTGCTTTCCTTTCCCAGGACCCAACCCCGCTCAGCACTGATACGCTCCTGCAAAACCACAGCTTGCAGCTTGCCATAGATAGGACCAGGCTGAGCTGCTCCTGTCAGGATTTTGGAGGGCTGGGCAGCCAGGTGTCAGTCCCTCTCCTGTGATTTTAAATCCCTTCGCTGGGATTTGTAGCTGAGGTGAATCTCTAACACACTCCTTAAGCTGGCAGCCATGGAGTTAACTCTAATGCACCCAAAAGGGTTGTCCACACCCCAGAGGACAAAATTATGCAGGATGGGAAAGCTACCTTGGATTGAGCTGGTGTGCACTGTGTGGTCAGGTAGAAATCCTGACTCAGGTGGGCTCAGCAGTGCCCACACACAGCAGTTCAAGGGCTGGTGACCTGTATGGCTCTATGACTAGAATTTCGTCCCTACAGGGCTTTATAGCAAGACCTGCTCCTTTTGTGAAGAAAAAGCCAAGATTCCACTCTGTGAAATGTTCAAGCCAGTGTTCCAAACTTCTCAGGAAGCAGAGTCAGTTTGCTCACACTAAGATGGATGATGTGTGGAAGACAGGTACTTTGCATTGGACAGGTCAGGAAGCGCCACTTTATGTGTTAGATGGATACATTAAAATTCTAATTTCTTAAGCCATTTCAAGGAAGCACATCAAGATCCAAGGAATAGTGATGTAAGCTTTTGTTCTTCTATTCATGAGATACCGTAAGCAAAGACTGTGCTGGAGCAGACCTGGCTGCGGATTTGATTTTGGTCTGATTTACTCTCTCATATATATTTTGCTGAGGCTGGTGGAAAGACTTACATATTACCTGACTTCCTTTCCCAAGGAGCAGCTTCAATATATTGAGGCGCTTAACATTTGGATAATTTTATTCCATCACTTCCCTAAATATTTTGAACATGATGCCCACAGTTAGTTTTTCCCAAAGTTTCTGTCTAACAAGAGAGGTCAAATGTCCACCTTCAGTACATCAGCAGTACCCCACTGATGTCCCTTAGGTCAGGGGAGCAGTTCACAGCAGCCATCTAGGCTCTGGGCTTGTGCTGGACCATGTAAAGTCTTTTGTGGTGTTTGCAATTGACTTGAACACGTTCATCTCCAACACCTCAGCTAGAGAGCACTGATCGTCTCTAGAAGCAGACCCAGAATGCTTTATTTCCTGAGGAATGGGCACAGGGTACAAGTGTGCCTTTAATAAGGTCTGGGAAACATATGTAAACTGCTTTGGCAGAGAATCAGTTCTTTGTAAGTAACTAACGCTGAGTGAAATTCTCCATAAGGCACTTTCTTCTCCTACAGAAGTTCTCTGCTGATGCTCATGTTTCCTTTCTTATCTCTTTACTTGCCATGATATAAATAGAGCAGTCCTATAAGTTTCTTTACTTTTTAAAAAAATTCTGAACTGATTAAAAAACTTCTCCACCCTTCTTATTTTACGTAATTTAAGCTTTTGCCAAGTCTAAATGGAGCTTGAAATAGTTATAGTTCTATTTACCCTAGAATAGGAGGGGAAGAAGAACCAAAATGTTGCTTTAATTCAGTGAGTGAAAATTTTTCTTACACACTGAAGATTTTTTATAGCCCTTAGGAACAGCGATTCAGCATGACTTTTCATTCTAATGCAGGCCAAAAATTAAAGTTCTAGGACTCCACAACGCAAGTTTGTTTAGGCATTCCATGAAGATCCACAAGACAATGAGAGTTTCACCTATAACACAACAAAACACCACAACTAACTTATTCGCAGGGTATCACAAAACCAAACTTACTCCACGTTAAGTACCATAAATCAGGCATGGGAAGGATTATAATCCTATAAACTCATATACACAGACAAGCACACAAAACACCGAGCTTGCTGAGCTTACAGAACACTTTGGGCTTCTTAAATTCACTTTCATGTAAACAAAACAGAAAGTGCACACCCAGTGCTTTACTGCTTGACACCATCACCATGCTCAAATAAATTGGTTTAGTTTCTTTGGAACAACTTTTTCTTTGTGTGTTGGTGCCTCCTCACATACGTTCTTCTTCTATCTTTTGGAACTGAATAAAAAAAAATTCAAAATTTTTATAGAGACATGCAACATTTCACTTCCAAAAAGATGTCATAAATAATTTACTGTCAGAGTACGAGCTTAAAAAATAACAGAGAAACATGTTTTTGAAGTTTTAAGTCTTATTGTGACCCTGGAAACTTGCTGGGTGGTGAATTCATTAAAAAGATGCCAAAATATAAGCTCAGGGTCTCAAATTTATTTAGTGCTATAGAAGTTTTCCATTCCAGGAAGAAAAGCATCACTAACCGGATGTGCATAACAAGCACCAAACCAAACTGTGCTGTGCTAATGGTAATTCCTAATATAATGACTAGTTAACATTAAAATTCTGATTCAATTAAGACAATTTTTTAAAAATATTCTCCCTTTTCTTCCAGACTTTGTTTACCACAAGCAGGTTGTGCAATATGTAATTCACATCAGAATTTCCACTGAACACAAGCAGAAACATGTGATGCAAATTAAAGGTGGGCAAACCCATTCAGACACAGGCAAGATGAACAAGCTCAAACCTCGAAGTAGAATTTACTCTAAGGTGGTCAAAATGTGCTTTCAGTTTTGGAATGTTTGTTCTTTCCTTTTCAATCGGTTTTGTATTTCTTCATTCTGGATAGTCCAGCAAGTACAAGAGAATAAACATTGCTTTCCCAGGCCATTTCTACTTGTCTCTTTTCATGGGCAATACCATCGATTCTGCCAGCAGTGCCAGTCTCAGACCAGCTTTCATTTCTTCTCCCATCTAGCACTTTCCCATTATCCCTGATGCCATACATTCAGTCTGCAGATTTTGCTCATTTACATCATCTTGAGACTCATGGGTTTAGAAATTACACGTATTCTCTTGCATCCTTGCAAAATTCTGAGCATTTCTGCACAACCCTTAACCCAAATCCCAAACAGTTCATGAATGTTGATTCAAATGAGCAAACAAAGACTGTCCCAAACTCTGAAAGGTTTAAGAGGATCAGTACAGTGCTCACTAGGTAAAAGAACAACACAAGGAAGAGGAAACCAAGAAAGAGTGGAAAGAATGTAAATTATAAATAAACCAAGCCCTCTCCCCCCTTCCCTTCTCCCCAGAAACTGTGGTGTGAGTGGAGGGATAGCAGATATTTCCTGGACTATATCTTGCTGTACTTCTGCACATAAACTCTTTCTTCCTTTTGCCCTAATACTAGGACTTTTAGTAAAATTCAACATTATTTGACACATGAATTGAACATTCAATTCTTACGTAATTATTTTCATAGCTCTTGGTTGAACCAGCTGACTCCATAACAGGAACTGCTGTAGAAATTAAAACTTTGTGAAACCCTTTAAATACCTAAAATCAAAACCTCTCCCTCTTCTTCGAGGGAGCTGCTCCAGAACCTGACTAGGAAACATTGGTCCAGAAATATTTAATCCTTTCAGCCAGAGGAGAACCAGGTTGCAAGGAGCTACTTCTTGGTGGCAAACCCAGACAAATACCGAGTTAGTGGTCACATAACTTAGGGAATGCTATGGGAGTATTTGGCATTCATGGAAAGAAAATGCACAGACAGTGCCAGGGCTCGGGCTACCGGTATCCCTTGCAGCTTGAATGGGTGGCGGGTAACTCCACAGATACAATCTCCTTCCTCCTTAAATGAGCAGAACTGCACAGGCAATAGTTTCTTCCCCTTCCAGAAAGAATTCTTTTCATCCGATTCCAGCTCAGCTGATCTGTGGGCCCCAAAAAGACAGTGCAGAAATGATACCACATGTGAGCAGACAAAACAGGTAAACCTGTTTCGAAACAGAGCGCTTACAGTCAGTCAAGTTTGGCGAGGGGGACCACGGGGAAGAACTGTACTTCATCTTGAAGTCAGGATGGAGTTTGAATATGTTACCTGAGAAATACAAATTTCTTTGTAGAAAATCAAAATTACCCTGCCTCAGGCAGCCAGCACACTCACAACTGCAGACCAGTCATGCATTCAGGTGCTGGAGACTGAAGGAATCGCTCAGAATCAGAGCTCTGTCAAAAATCTGGCCAAAAAAAGAGCCAAATTTACCCCTTGTGCAATGCAGCAAGGTATTTTTCACCCTTACCTCAACATTTTTGTGAAAATTAAAGGCAATTTACATTTGATGCTTAAGAGGGAAGCTTTTTTCTGAACAGAAGGACTGAGATTAGGCCCAGAACAATGTAACAGCATAATCGAGTAGGCAGGAACTGGCTTGTCATTGGAAAGGAAATTCTGCTACTTTGAAAGGAACAAGACTTCCAAACTCCCATGAAATACAAATTTTAAAAATGTTTGAAGTCAGTAGCAACATCTTATCTAGATAAAAGGAGTATGTATTTTGGTTAAGATCTGATCCCTTTTAACTTTTTGGTTTTTAATTAAAAAAAGGGTCAACTTTTAAAATCAATATATATCTTGGACATCACTGGAACGCTTTGTTTTGTTTCTTCTTTCAAAAATATATTTGTTAAAATTAATGTAGTAACATATTTAGTTTTAAATGAAAATTACATTTATCTTTGAAAATTGTTTTGTTACAAACTCTTACTAATGTTAATTTCCAAGAGCTGTACCTGTTCTAGCTTGGGCAAAAAGTTAATGTATTCAGCTCTGCCACAGTTATTTCCTGTATTTTTGGACTTCAATAAGTACTTTGGCTTATTTCATGTACTAGTTAGTATATTAATGTTATTTTAATTTAGACAGAGCAACACTTCATTCTTGGTCTTCCCTCACAATTGAAAAATGCATTTTTTAATCATTATCAATTATAGCATCTATTCAATCATTTTGGTCATTTTCTCAGTACAGTGAGAATTTATAAGTCTGTTATTAGGAGTTAAAAGAATACATTTACAATTTGTCTTACTGTAAATGTAAGTGTATCTCTGTATTCATTACAACAGCATATGATCCAGAATCCTGAATTTTAATTCTAAGGTTAAGAAATACCAATACACTTCTAAATGACTTAATCTGCTTTTAAATCCAGTATTTTTACCGCTTTATCCTTGTACAGAACCTCTTAACCTGCATTTAACTAATGCCCATCTTTCAGACAGGCACGACAAATCCAGCACTTCTCTGTAGGTTGTTTGAGAAGGTGTCATCTTCATTGTTGAGTCTGGGCATTCAGGGATAATGCTGATGGTCATGCTTATTCAGAAAACTAATCTCTCTTCTTTTTACATATGGCATGTTTTCTTGTTGCCAGAAAATGCCAGATGAAGTGAACTCAGTTCCAAGTTTGATCCCTCAGTCTAAAAGGTCCAATGATTTCGGGGTGGCACTGATCTGCACGGGACAGGTTTGTTTAAACTTTGTTTACAGGTGGCTGGTGTAAATTGGCTTTTGAACATTCTGATAAAAAATATGGTTAGGGGTGAAAAATGTGAAAGAAATACTTAAACAATGCATGGAAAGAAAATGTGATAAACACCGTATCTTTGAAAAGGGGGGGCAGACTGAACAATATTTCATTACTATGTTTTGAGAACAGTTGGTTTAAATTTCCAAACAACTTTCATTTCAAAGGGACAGTATCAAAACACATGCAAAAAATAAAATTCTAAATAAGGCACAATAAATTATTTCACTGCTTAGGTATTGGATTTCAAAGGGAGAAGAGAGTATGCACAAGGATATTAGAATGGACTATATTGTATCTTTGGGAATTGCTGTCAAATATTGATGAAAACAGAGAGACTGTCGGAGATCAGATAAAAGAAAGAAATGATTACATTTGGAAGAACAATGTGAAATGTGTGCCCAACAGAGACTTTGAATGTAAGCTAATAGCAATCCACCAAAGAACAAAGCTGGAGGAAGTCCCATATATTCAATCGCATTTACAGTCAGTTAGAATACGTAAAAAATTTATGGTGCATTTTTCCTTGTTTTGAAACTCACAGAATTGGCCATTCAGTAGATCTGACTGTGACACATCATTACAGGGAATTGACAAGCATCAACAAGACAGATGAAAAAATGATGAACCCTGATTTTAGCCATTTTGTCATAACTTGTGCTTATCATAATATAAACACAACTTTTGGCTTCCCTAGAATTTAACTGAGTTACAAAATTGAAGAGATTCACTGCTTTTACACAGTACACATACACACATGAAAAGTGTTGTCTTCCAGGTGCTACTCTCAAGAGTCTCATGGTACCAGGATACACGACACAGAATGTCTTGTTTCGAAATTTTTGGTCATAATACGAAACTAAAAGCCATGGCACGAAGGTTTCTTAGCATAGTGCTTTTCCTTGAGTGACCTTTCCTTTCCAGAAGAGAAGTGTTTCAGTCTGTCTAAACCCTTAATCTTCACTAGGATAACTGCTGTGATCAGCAAAGATTTTAAGAACTTACATATCAACATTTACTAGGCCTACATATTTGAAGAATTTTTAAGTTATCATGAAGAGCTACAAAATCATTAATCCTTAAAATAGGGAAGTAAGAAAGTCTAGAGCCCTCCATGCAGGCAGACACAGGCAGTACCAGCTCCCTGACAAGCAAGGTAGTGTTTTCTGTAACAATAGAGCACAGCAGATTTTATGCAGTTTTAATGCATTTCATGCACAGATTTTTAGATTAAAAAGGGCAATGTGCTTTGTGTCGCGTGTTCCGATGGTTGTTACATCGCTCGTAAAGCTAGAGCAACTCTGTGGACCTCAGTGCAGTGATTGCATCCATACACGCTGTAACTCAGATCACAATGTGGTTTTATAGTCACGTTGCAGAGAGATTACAACCCATCCCTTGATTTCAGCAGCTCCTGGATCTAAACTTACCTTTTGAACTACTGTACACCGGCTCTGCAAACCCTGATGCTGCAGATGAGATGAGGTTCTTGATTCTGTTGCTTTGGGCTTGAATCTGGAGCTTCATTCTCCATCTTATCTTTATTGCAGTAAAAGTGTAAAATGATGATAAAGGTATCTCATTATAGAAATCTTCAACATCTTGTTACCTTCCCCTTTTGTGACCATGGGGATGTTTCACTCACATGTGCTTACAAAGCTCCCCTGAAGCTGGGAAAATCCCCAAGGAAACACAAGAAAAACAAAAACACAGCACCTAAGTGGAAAATCTTTAACTAGTAGGGACTGTTGCATTTTGTTTTGAAAAGGCAAGATAGTATCACCCAAAAGATTCAGCACTGATGATGTTTTCCATGTGATCTTCATCTTATAAACACACCCACATAGGCCTAATTAGAGCAGAGCATTTCCCTAGCCGTGTTCTTCACTCTTGCTGGAAGTGAAATACTGACTGTTAGTGCATCACACAGCAACCCAGATCCACACACATCCCAGCCTTCTACCAGCAGCATTTTTACTGGCATATTTGCTCACTTTTTCCAACATCACTCACCAACAAGTAATGATCTTCTTTTTTTCATTCCTTGCCCATTTTTAAGAAAAATGAAATCATCTTGCTACTACTTTTTATTTTTCTGTAGTAAAGATAATAGAATCAGTAAGGTTGGAACAGAGCCCTAAAACCATTGAGTCCAACTGTTACCCCAGCACCACCATGGTCACCACTAAACCGTGTCCCCAGGTGCCACATCCATACCTTTTCTGAACAATTCCAGGGATGGTGATTCCACCAGTATCCCAGGCTGCCTGTTTCCAGGCCTGAACACCCTTTCAGTGAAGGAATTTTTCCTAGTATCTAATCTAAACCTCTCCTGGCACAACTTGAGGCTGTTTCCTCTCATCCTGTCACTTGCTACCTAGGAGAAGAGGCCAATCCCCACAGCTTTTCCACACGTCCATCTAACAGCTCAGCTTCCCAAACTTCTGGTTGAGAGTGATCTATACCCACCAAGTCATGTTTTTCCAAGAGAGGCAATCAGAGCAGAAGCTCTCATAGGCGGCTTCAAGCTTGACAATCTCTCCTGAAAAGTGTTATAAAGGAGAGATGGTCTTGGAAAAAAGATGAGACATATTTGTTTTCACATCATACCTAGGGGAAAACAAAGTTGCATGGATCAATAAAGAAGTGATTTTTTCTTAATCAAAAGAAAATTTTTCCTTAATCAAAAGAAAATTGCATTAATTTTCGGGTATATCAAATTTTATCTGGTCTTATAACAGGTAGTGCTAATCTGTCAGAAAGCCCTTGAGCTATGACAAAATATCAAATAAACATTGCTTTTACTGTCACTTTTTGCTATTTTAAGCCAGTCCCGTGCATTTTGAAGTCAGTGTTTCCCTTTCTTGTGTATGAGGATCTTATGGAAAGTTTTTTCATCTCCTAAGAAACATCATGCAGTTGTCCCTCTCTAACTGGGACATGGTTAGTGATAGCTGCCCCAGAGTCAATATGATTGGGCTGATTAAACTGCCGATTGCTAACATACTGCAAACACCTAAGTATTGTCTTGGGGGATTGCTCTGATGAATGAAACAATAGATTGAGCATTTGAACAAAAAGACAAGAGACATAAATGTAGCCCACAGGAACTGCAGATGAAGAGTTGTATTGGAAGTGCACACGATGGCCAAAGTGTGCATTTTTCTATTATTGAGAGCACCATTTGTTCTGGAGAGTTGTTAGCTACATCTGAGGGCATAACAGGAACTTGGATTTTAGAGAAACCATTATTTCTGATAGCTCTGCATGTTGCCTGCTGAGCCTAACAGGAGGATTTTGAGTTAAATAAAGCTGTGCTAAGGGACAGTGACATGATCCAAACGGAAAATGGTAACATCCAGGCTTGTAACCATCTGCACAGGCTACAGAAAGGAGCTTATACATTGCAGATGATAATTGGAGAAAACAGTAGACTTTGTGAAATTACTGTACAGGGGACTTCAGCTAAACTTGGATTTGCTCTGTAAATCATTGCTTTAATATAGATTATTCTGTTTACCAAGTTAGGTTTCCTCTCATATTTCAGCCTCACATGAAGTATCTCAAATTCAACATTTACATGCAATTAAAGCTATGTTAGAAATGCACCACACCAATGCCAACAGGTTTTACTAGAAGGCATTTGGTTACCTGTTTTAAGACTCTGATGTTTTCTTGGTTTGCACTGCATTGATAAAGCTATTTTGCAATCTTTTAAAATTTGATTTCCTATTTTATTTATGTGACAGTAGGCAGAAAAAAAAAACCCCTGTTGTCAAAGCTTATAGAAGACCTAGATTTGACTGGAGAGGCTGGTGATGCGATCATTTACTGATTTCACTTGGGCTGCATGCATGTAACTAGAAGCAGAATTTGACAATCTGTCCCTCGCAGTGAGAATGTGCAGACATACCAAATGTCATAAATGTTCCCAGCTGCAACTGAGACCCATATTTTTCTCATAGGGACAGCACATAGATTGGGAAGTTTGTCCTTAGTTCACAGCTGGGTGGCCTAATTCCTTCTGTTTTCAGTTTCAGACCAAAATTAATGTGTACATCTGGGTTGTTAGTGCTGAGAAATTTTGGCTTATAGTGGAAAAGATTACAACAAGCCCAGTGTTAGTGGTATGGGAGGAGCTGACAGCCTCATGTAGTCCCACTGAGCGATTGCTTGGCCTTTCTGAAGAAAAGAGACTTTCAGCAGGCAGCCTTGGCAGCAGAGAAGATGAGTAGATGACTGCAAGCCTGAGACACACTGGAAATGGGCAAAGTTGATGGCCATCTGGGACACGAAATTGTGCTGCGTTTGTGTAATGTCACAAATTTGATCTTGCTTACAGTTATACTGCTTTATTCAACTCTTCAGAATTCAAGCAGACGAAAGACTAAGAGATTCAAATAATTGTTTCTGGTATAGACTACCTTGTGCTTCCATGTCCTCTTATCAGTGGTAATGTCAGTTCATGGTCTTAATGACCATGTCAAGTGTTTCCAGAGAAAATGCAAAATGCCTTTTCCTCAATAGCACATTTGAGTTACTAATCAGGGGAAAATGCAAAGCTCCCCTGTTGCCAGAGCTTCTCCCCTGGTCAGTGAATTCCCTTTGCCCATCCAGTACTGTGGGTGACCTTCCAGACCCCCCTTGAGGAAGCAGCTTCAGTTTCAGCTAAGGGCTGCAGGGGCTGGAAGGCGACATGGAAGAAGGGCAAGAAAAGAGGTTATATGCATTTGTAGTTCACATTTGGTTTGGCACTAAGCTTATGTTTCTGCATACTCAGAGAATCTGTGAGACGTCTCCACTCCAAGCACTGTGGGTGGTTCAGGAACATGAACTGGCCTGTTCTGTCAAAACAGGGAATTCTGAGTTTCTTTTGAAAGGTAAAGACTGTTGAAAAAAACTCAGTGACTCTCCTGCTACACAGGTAGGCACTGGACCTGCTCCTGACACCCAGCAGGATGCACCACCTTGGGTATTGGTTTGTACTTTCTATCTCAGCCAGCTTTAACTAGGAAGGCTTTGCCCTACCTTCACTTTCACAGATGACAGAGAGCAAACCGTTTCATATCGAATCTGAAAATTTGAGCATTTTGAGGTCTAGAAAGTCATCTTATCCCTAAAGATGATAATGTCTGCGAATAAGCCAGTCCAGGATGGCAATGAAGCAGCAGCAGCAGTCTGTGCTGCTCCACGCTCCAGGTACTGTACTTCCTGGCACCTCTTGGTTTGAGCTCAGACGCTGCCTGGAGAGGATGGAACAGTTTGCACAGCAAAGGCAGAGGCTGCACTGTCTTTCCCCCTGCTCCGAGGACATTGGGCAAGAATCATAGATGGTCTCCAACAACTCTTTGGGATGATTCCACATTATCCCCTATTGAGTTGGACTGCACAGTTTGGCCTCTGTCTCTGAATTGAAGAGATTACCAATGAAAACACGAGTTTTTGTGGAGCTCTGTTGATAAAATTTTGTTTACACACTAGGAGCACTTTCTCAGAATCTTTAAATTAAATTAAATAACACATTAACTTTTGTGCCAATATCTAAGCTCTAGTGCTAGTCAGTCATCAGCTCTGACAGCAGTAAATCCGGCATAAATAGAAAATACCATTAACTTTGAGTAATTTACATAATAATTACATTACCCAGATGAATATTTCTTCCAAAAGGAGGTCACAGATGCATTCTGACTCTTTATTGTTTGCAGTAAATTGGGAAGCTCAGTCTGCACGCAATAACATTGGAAGAGATTTGCAAAGCATTATTAAAAAGACACTGGTGTCAAAAGACTGTTCCATAAAAACACATGTACTAAAACCTTCAGCATTAATTGAACCATGCTTGTGTTTTGGCAGTGCTGGAAACCTGGCTCAGTCATCGCTCTGGTGATTCATTAGTGCTAATTAATGCTTTTTCCAGGCTAGTAACAAACTAAAGAGAGACTGTTTGTCTCTACTGATCATTCCACAGTTACAGTAATTGTTTGATTTATGTATCAGACACTTAATGCCGTGTTCATTCATTTTTCAACAAGTTTCAAAGGGACTCAGGGTGCTCACGTGAAAGTTTAAGACAAGCAAACAAATGAAAGTGTTTCCTCTGAGTACTGCTAAGCAACAATGCTGGGTTTCCTGGGGCTTCCCATCCAACCTGCTCTGCCTCTTCTTCCCTAAGACCTGAACAACGCCAGCATTCTCCCAGCAGGACCTTCAGCATCCTCCCAGCGGAACGTTCCCACTCCCTTCCCTGTCTGCAAGAGGCTGGGCTGAGCTCCCAGCCATGGGATGGGCTGGCCGGCTGGCCGTGTCCTCCCCGCAGGGACCTGCCTGTCCCCTCAGCGGAGCCACCAGCCTCGCTCGCGCATCCCGGTGCCACTGCCAGCTCTCCCAGAAACCCCTCACCACCTCACACAGGCAGTTGAACTCGAGGGCAGGACTGTCTCTTCAGACCTCCATCGAGGACCTGAACTTCAGTATTATTCTGCTCTCAGATCTACAGGGAAGGTTTTGACTCCAATATTTTGCTCTCTCTACAGGCACAAAACTGCATGTGCCAGCAGTAGCCTGAAAAGTGTAAATGCTGCAAAAATATGTTGCCATTTCCTCTCACTCTGCTGGCCAGTTCAGAAATTTGGCTGGAGGCATTCATTGCAGTTCGGAATTCTCTTTTAATATCGTTTTTCTGTAACTGTTTTCTTTGACATTTTTTGAACATTTTTAGTTCTCAGGAAATGTTTTAGAAGGGGGGTCTGGAAACAGAAGCACTTTACTTCCCCATGGATCACGAGAAGGGTGAGCAGTGCCCTTCGCTGCCAAAGGGCTTCGGCCCCTGGATGAAGGGATCTTCTCGGGGGGCTGAGGGAATGTGTGCGGCTTCCTGCGTGATCGGCTCCTGGCCTCTTCATGGCTGAGCAGTGACAAGCCAGGGGCTGTGGAGCTCTTTTCGCGAAGTGCAAGGGGGACATCATCAATGGTTCAAACCAGTTCTGACCGGTTCCAACCAGCTCTGACCAGATCAAACCAGTTCCAAACGGTTCACACTGGTTCTGACCAGTTCCAAATGGTACTGACCGGTTAAAATTGGATCCGACGGGTTAAAACTGGTTCCGACAGGTTCCGACTGGGTCGGACCAGCTTAAACCAGTCAGAGCTGGTCAGAACTGCTTGGAACCAGTTTGGGAACTGGTTTAAATGGGTCAGAACTGGTTGGAACCAGTTTGAACTGGTCAGAACCAGTCAGAACCGATTCAAACCGGTTTTAACTGGTCGGAACCGGTTTTAACTGGTCGGAACCAGTTTGAACCAGTCGGAACTGGGCAGAACTGGTCGGAACTGGTTTGAACTGGTTGGAACTGGTCGGAGCCAGTTTAAACCAGTCAGAACTTTTTGGAACTGGTCAGAACTGGTTTTAACCAGTCAGAACCGGTGGGGACTAGTCGGCACCAGTTTGAACCGATTGAAACCAGTCGAAACCGGTTTGAACCAATCGGAATCAAGCTCAGCCCCATCCTCAGGAAGATGATGGTGAGAATCCTGCAGGAAACCATTCCCAAACATCCAAACGGTGGGATGGTTTTGAGCCACCAGCACCGATGTGTGTGTGGGGAATCACACTCAGCCTCTGCCCAGTGTCGTCGGGTGAGGGGAGAGTAGATGAAGCTGTCTCTCCTCACCTTGGCAAGGCCTCCAACACAGTGTTCATCACAGACACATCAGTGAGGTACAGACTGGACAAATGGACAGTGAGGTGGCCTGGAAACCTAAGGAACTGCTGGGCCCAGTGAGGAATTCAGCTGGAGGTTGGTCACGCATTGTGCACCCAGGGGCTGACATTAGCTCCAAGTCTGACGTCCTATGAACATCAGAAAAAGCAAAAGGAAAGTCCTGCACCTGGGGAGGAATAACCCCAGAGGTGCCTTCTAACCTCAGTTTGGTTTTGTGATTCCATGTTATTTGATTCTGGTTGGAATATAAAACACCTGCTCACTGCATCATTATGAGGCAAAAAATTTCCAGGGATTACTGCTATAGGAGACCTTGTGTTTTTATAATTTTAGAGCAATAACATACAGATTTTTTTTTTTTACAACTTGACACATTTTAAAATGAGACAATAAACTAATTTATTTTTAATTGCATGTGCATTGTCATCTTAGTATTTTACCAGCTGTCATTGTGTGTTCACTTAAGAGAAATTATTCAAACTAAATTTAGAATGATCCTATTAGTCTGCCTATCTGAGCTGGTTCTTGAATTGATGATGAATCAGAGGGCCCTCTATATGAAGAAATGTCCCATTTTGGAAACAACATAAATCTACATACCAAAGACCGAGCTCACGAAGCAGTCCCTGACACATTCTCAGAAATGTTGGTGTTAAACCTGCTGAGCATGAAAAATGCTGTTTCCAACAATTATGTATTTGTTTCTATAGAAGTCCTTTGATTAGAGCTGGCTGTAATTTTTCTGACTCTCCAGTCACCCTTCAATTTTATATGCTTAAATTACACATAAATCAATGCTTTTGCAGTGTTGCAAAAATGGTTTCAGAGCAGAGCTTGGTGCAGAACTCTCTTAAATTGTGTTTTCCCGTGCAGTGCTAAGCAGCTGCCACCCCTCACTGTAAAAGCTTTCTGTCAGGTGTATGGGACCTTCGTAAGTGGGACTGCAACCAAATTCTGAAGACAAATACACACACATTTATGTGGTCACTGCAGTTATTCCAGTAATATTTATATTACTGAAACTCAGATCAAAACCATTAACTTCCCCACAGTAACTTTTACGTGTTTGCTCACAGCTTTCAAGGAGCTTTGAAAAATGTCCAGCTGCAATACAACCTCTAGGAAGTACATTCGCACAGTGTTGCTCTTTGGAGCCTCAGTTAAATGCAGCAAAAAGGGAGGATGCAGCCCTGACCACTCCCTTTGTGAGTGTGTAAATACGTCATAAGCACCACAATTCCCTTCTGAGTGGACGTACAACAACTGCAACTTGAATATGAGGACACTGCAGGGTTAAGAAAAGCTAACATATCCACTGTACAAACATCAGGAAACTGATAGCTCAGCATGTGCATTTTCATGCCAACTTCAAGGTTGGTCTAAAAGCTCAAAGTTTGTAACTGTTTTTATTTTTAAAATAGCATGCAGAACTAGAAAACTGAGCTTAAGCTAGATTATTGTTCATAGTCATAAATCTAAAGATGATTTTCACAACAACAAAAAAATTATTGGCGTATATTTAGACCATGCATGACCTTGCTGAATCAACTTGGCATTCTCAAGAACAACAAAATAAAACCAGATGACAGATTCTTGTTTTCAGACTCTACAGATGCATCTCACAGCATGTGAAGAAGAATAATTGCAGTGGGTATGAGGGAACTCATCACATTCCCCATGGGCTTTGAGTGACATTTGCCTCAAGTTTTAAACACAATCAAAATCTTTCAGGTAAGTCCCGAACAGGGTCTTCAGCACAGAGAATGATCTGCATTAAGAATCCATGGCAGAACAGACTAACTTGTAAATAAAATGTCCTCAGACAAGGAAATCTCCTGAGGAGGTACATGTAATAAAGCTAATTTTCTGAGCTTTTCTGGAATTGCTACAGCACGAACCCCTCAGAGAAACTTTTGCAATAAAGGTTTTCATGTGGTCTTCCCACCATGTACATCGGGGAGATCCATGGGAAAACCTAGTCCCAGCTCTGTGTGCCTCTCATTCTTCTGCACTTTTCTTTGGAGACAAACAGTCAACAAAGCTGTGACAGAAGCATCTGAGGTTGGATATGGGAAAATGAAATGCTGTTAGCTAGGAAGCAAAGTTAGGGTTGCTATTGTTTTCCTGCACTTTCCACTAGGATTGTGTACAGACATGGAATGTAAAGTGGCTGTTCCCAACCCCAGAGGATGCTCTGGCCATTTCTGTATCCACCAGAGAGATCTTGAGTTACACGACAGAGTGGCTGTGGACTTTGGGGAAGATGACTGGAGATGTCCCACTCGCTTTGCTGGATGTTGGATCATGCCCTGCTTCAGGAACCACAGCAAGTCAAACTGCAGGCTCTGCAGCCTGGGAGGGCATCTGCAACACACTCCCTCCTTCCTTCATCCACAAATGTTCATAACACTAATGAAAATGGTGAAAAACAACATGTGGAAGTGCCAATGTCACTTCCCTGGGTTTGGTTCCTCTTAACTGGATTAGAAATTGTCTTGTGTCTGTGAGTGTCTTGAGACACTGTAATAGAGATGTAATGCTGGAGGAAGCTGGAAAAGGGAAAGGGGAGCATTACCTTCTCTGTTTTCACATACAGAGAACATTATTTCACAGTCTTGCATGTAATCACAACCCTTTGTTCCGTAATAGATAATAACAATGCAAGTGTATTTGCAAACGAGTACCTGTCCCTCTCTAATTGCACCCTCTCCCTACGCTGCCTGCAAAGTAAATGGCACATTTTCTTTTTCGCTTTTCTTCCAGAGTGATATTCTTCTTAATCAAAGCTCTCACTTGACTAAAGCTCCCCTGCCATCACTATCAGAAAACTGACATTTAGCCCAGCCATGAACAAGATGTTGGCTGCAGTTCTCCTATCCTTAGCATGTATTTCCTTAATATCCCATGTTAATGTGGTGTATATGACTAGACAAATTAGGAAGTAAAATTTTAATATTTCACTTCAACACGTATTCTGGGAGTTGACATTTTGGCACAAGACAAGACAGGCTGTAGCTGAGCAAAAGAATCATTTGCTTTGCGAACTTGTGTACAAGTTGCTAATTGAAAATCCTTGCTCAGCATTGGTTGGACTGAGTGAATTGCGAATGTATGTTCCTGCCATTGCCTGAGGGAGAGGCAGCAAGGAAGCGTGATTGCAAGGTTTTGTAAGACTGAGATCTGAGGCTTGAATGAAGATGATCCTTCAGTTATTTGGCAGGAAAAGGGACAGTTTCAGAAAACATAGGAGTTCTATGTATTCCAAGTGAAACACTGGAATAGGTTGCCCAGGGAGGTTAGGGATGCCCCAACCCTGGCAGTGTTTAAAGCCAGGCTGGATAAAGGCTTGAGCAACCTGGTCTGGTAGGAGGTGTCCCTGCCCAAGGCAGGGGGATTGGGACTAGGTGATCTTTAAGATTCATTTTAACCCCTTAACATTCTATGATTCTACAATTCTATGTATTAAAACAATAACTCACTTTTTGCTGAAACAAAACTTTCTGATGTTCCAAAGTATTTGGTTTTATTTTCTTTTATTTCTTCTTTTTTTTTCTCTCTCTCTCTCTCTTTATCACAGGAGCAGGAACACAGATCAAACCCGAGGAAGATGATTTTGTTTTACTTCCAGCATGATCGGACTGGGCGTGTGAGAACGCTTGGAACTCCCAGGACTCAGTTTTGTGGAGGCTTTGTTCTTACCAGTAATTCTGCTGGGTTTTCTCCAGGAATTTGTGCTGCTTTTACACAGCCTCAGTGCTCTTCCTTCAAAATAATGATTTCTGATTCATACTGGAGGCTGTGAGAGAAGAACTGGCCTCTCATTTCCAGTGTGGTTGTACCAGGGTATATTTGATTCATGGGTGTGAGATAACCTAGGTCAGCTGCACATGTGAGCTCTTGGGTGGTTTTCCCAATTAAAACCATGCCACCAGCTCCCAACATTTTTTCCTTCACAAATTGATAGCCGAAAAATGCACACAAGTCCTTCTGAGAGAAGTTACTGAGGAATGAGGATTATTCAAAACATCATAAAAGGGGAAAAAAATGAACTCTACGTTTAAAGCTCTGCTTTCTGCTTGATTTCTGGTTGATTCTTATTAATAGAATGATTCCCCAGATAAAATGCAAAGCAACTGGCCCCATCTTCTGAAGTATGGCCGCCTATGTGTGGACCATGTGATTGGACTGCACACATGCAAACAGTACCGACAGCACTATGTCACTATGCATTTATTTGCCCACATTATGAGGTATGCCTCTCACTTTAAATTCAAATTTACTTTCATCCTTATAAACCAGATGGTATCTTATTAATAGGAGGAGCTGTGGGGTCACAGAATTTTTGGCAATGCACACTTAGGCTGTGAGCCCAGCCTACTTTGGAGATCAAAGGACGAGCAGAGTCTGAACATCTTCAGAGCCTGGTGAACAGACCTGCTATTCTTTGCAAAAAATGAACCTCAAATGAGGTCAGATTCACACTGCAGCAACTGACAGGTCCATTTGCATCACAGAGGTAAAAGAAAAACAGCAAGGGGAAAGATGTGTCTCTGCAGCTTTCTGACACAACTGCTGGTTTTGATTATATTTTGGGGTTTACTCTCAGCTTTCCACTGAAAGCTTGGTGTATACTATGGCATGGATCAAAGCTCTGTCAGCTTCCTGATGATGTGGAAATCCTATACATGCAAAATCAGGACTTTCAGTTTGCCCCCTTAAAGTGGCATTAAGAAAGATGAAATTTCCCCAACCAGCCTTGTCTTGGGAAACCCTCCACTAGAGGAGAATTTCTGAGGAGTATAGTGATTCCACTACCAGATCCTCCCACTGCTACCACTACTTCCACATTCGAGGTAAGCTTGTGGTGGAGAGCAGTGAGCAGCAGTGGTGGGACAGCAAAATGAGCAGTGCTCCATTAATCCTTTAGCTGGTAGAGCCACAGTGGCTGCACATCATCTCACCCAGCCTGGCCACCTAAATTTTAGGCATACAGTCCGAATTAGTCATTCCCCCTCTGGTCTACATGGTCTAGTTAATTCCATACAAAGTTTTGTAGGGGTTCCTACCTCTCCCCAAAGACTCCAGACAGACTTTAAACGAGCATTGCTGAAGTCAGACGAGACAGACCCTGCTGTGCTAAGGACCATGATTCACTGGTGTGATTCAGAGCAGCCCTTCAGAGATTTCAGGGAGAAGAGTTGTTAGAGCTTTACACAAGTGCATTTCTCACACCGCAGTGAATCAGGCTGGATGAGTCTGACCCCTCTTATCCTGCAGCACCCAGCATTCAGAGCGCCTGCCCACTCACCCACCAACAAAGTGAGAGATCGTACCCACATAACATCAGTGATTTCACTTGCTGAAGAGCCTATCCAGCCTCTGTTGCTTAATCTCAAAGAAGGCATGATAAATATAATCAAATAAATCCCATCTGTAATGAATTACAACTGCAACATCAACTGAAGGTCTGCCTGAATACCAGTCTTCTTGTCACTGTAAGGTATTAAAAACTCAGCACAAAGGATTACAAATTAAATTTCTGTAATGCTTTAAATCCTTCCATTCAGTCTCCAAAACTCTGTAGTTTTTCCCATATATTATTTGAATAATATTTTAAAATATATTTTAGTGGCAGCACATGATAAATCCTTCTAAAGGATCACTAATCCATTACAAGATCATTCACTCCATTCTTTTTTTGTTTTATTAACATAAAATTGATTAATTCAAACTGTATTTATTTTCTCTTTTTCCCTCTTCATGTTTTCTTCTTATTGTGTCTTTTTTCCTGAGTCAAATTAACACACCATTTTTATTAAGGCTGTATGAAAAAAACAACCTGTTTTTCTCCCTCTCTCTTTCTTTCCCTGTCAGTCCAAATGAATTTTAATTTCTATCTTTGGGAAATGAAGGCTGTTGCTGAACAGTTTCGAATTGATTCTTTGAAGGATTTCAAGTAGCAAAACCATCTTTAGAACCAAGGCAGCCACCCATGGGCTTCAGAATTCAGGTGGGACATTCAACAAAGCACTACTTTTTCTGTTGTTTCAGGTTTTTCTTTGTTTCAATCAGTTATTTTCTCTTCATGCTATATGTGTGCTCTGAAAAATGTCAGCAGACCTCTGTATTATGGTGTACAAGGAAAGACTGCAAGTTGTCCAAAAGCACTGCGCTCAAAACACAGGAGAATTTAATTGATCCCTACCAGAAACTTCAACGATGTAGGGAACTTCTATTTTCTTGGACTGCAAATCAGTAACAATTAATGATCAGATTTAGCTTTGACTTCTTGTAGTCTTGACTGATCAGCCTCATTCATGGATGAGACAAATGTCCAGCTGAGGCTTCATGGTGGCAGCTAAGTCTACATAAGTGGGCTTAGTCTACATAAGGGACTCCCAGAACTCTTTCTAGCACAGGTATTTCTTAGTTACACAGGACTCAGAAAAGCATAGCATAGCATTTAGGTAACAGAATTTTAAAAAAAAAATCCTGAAAATTATACCCTATTTGAGGACCATCAAGACCCTGGAAAACTTGAGAGTTTTTTGCTTACTATTTCTGTGGCATAATTCCTAGAAGGTAACCTATAACAGGACTGAACCATTGCCCACAATGGTTGACTTTCCATCTCCTTGTTACTTGTTCCCACTGTTATATCCCAGGGAAAAGGCTTTCTCTGCAATGTTTCTGAAGCCCTTTTTCAGCTGAGGAAAAGGAAATTTTTGGTGACGAGGCAGAAATGGATTTTTTAGCTATTATCTTAATCTCTTACTGCCCTGAGTGTGAAAGACAATCAACAAGCCTAATTTGGATCCGTTGTCTTGGGTGAATGCCACATGTTCCCTCCTGCTGCCTAGGCCCAGAGCCCTGTGATGGGCCCTTCCCAAGGAGGACCAGCTCACCTTCCAGAAGGCTCCCTGGGCTACTCCCGCCCTCGGGAAGGAGCCATGGATTTGCTGCAATACTAAACTAAGTACAGCTGCCTCTCCAGAAGTCTGTATGGTCCATTTGGACAACTGCTTCAAGGTCCAACATCCAAAGTATGGCAGGGTGGGAACACAACCACATTTCTGCTTCCTCTCCTCTGGCTGACCTGGAGGGGAGCAACCTTGGGGAAAGTCAGGGATGACAGACTTGAGAACAAAAAACTGCACTACTAAAAACTGTATTTTCCTGACCATGGTGACAATGGCAGATATTGAGCTCAGGAACTAGCAGCCAGATTACCTGTGGAAGCCCTGTTACCCAGGCCTGAAAGTGAGATCATGCACATGATGGCCACCAAGGACAGTGGTCAGGCTCTGAAGATGTGCAGAATAGGGAAGACCAAGAGAGGAGCAACGGCCTGTAGTTCAAATGATTTCCATGAACTGAGATTTTAGTGGGGGACAAGCCAGAAAAGCTTGACTTAGTGATTTTACGGTCTAGCAAGGCACTATTAGCATTACTTTGGCAAATGAGGATTGATTTGCTTGTGTATGACAGATTATCAAACGCAGACTTAAAAATTGGTGCAAAGTCATGTAACTATAGCTCAAGCCCCTTTTTAAAAGTTGCTTGCTACATCATTTAAAATCAGAGTAAGGGGTCACTGGAAAAGATTAACACAGCTTCCATAGAAAGTGAAAGTACCTGTTTATAGTTATGTATTCATGCAAACAGACAGTGTATCATAAATAAATAACACCATTCTGTGCTTAACATCACAATGGAAGTGAAATAAGGCAAACTCCAATGTATAAAATCTTTATTGGATCTCAGGAGGAAGAAAACAGCAACTTTTTCATTGAAATGTCCATTGCTCTATGCTGTCAACACTGGCCCTCCAATGCAGAACAGTCTTCCTAATTGTCCACAGGAGAGGAATATAGTGTTATAGAAAACATTTGGTAATTTGAGGCAACCTGGTTTCCTCTGCACAAGTTTTAACTGTTTACTGATAGTTGTCAGGCTGTTCTTGAAGCACTATTTACTTTTCATTTCTCATTAGGGAGGTTAAAATGAACTCCACTTTCTGTGCTTCAGCATGGAGTTTTTGTCATCCTCTTTCGCCATCCATTTTGTCTGAGAAGTGACTGAAGGGACTTCTGCCTTCCATCTCCTGCTTTTCTCAGTTCTCTTCCCACCCAGTCACTAGGAAAACATGCAAGGAGAAGGGGACAAGGACCCAGCCATTTCTTCAATCCGTTCTGCTCTATGATGGGAGACGATTTGTTTCACTGCATGGGTATTGGGGCACAGCTTGAAGTCCACAGAAATAAACACTTTTTCCTTCTCATTTAAGCCCCAGCAAAAGAGCATTTGCTGCCCCAAGCACAGAGGTTTCCCTAAGGCACAGAAGAAAAGCCAAGCAAGGAGGGAGGATGACCTTCTGCGGTCCCCTCCCTCTTGCACAACCCTGTATGAGGGCTGGTGTAAGGAAGTTCTCAGAAAACCTTTAAAAACACACACACACACACACACACAGAGAGGACTGTACAAGTATTGTAAGCTTTAAAACTGGTTTCTGGGCAGGAAACAGAAGGCATGAGTAAGAGTGAAGAGTTCAATATAGGGAGAGGTAGCAAATCGTATTCTCAGAGTCAGTGTGACACACATCTGAGTGAGCTTGTGGAGTGTCAGGGTTGTACTTCAAAACTGGTTTTAGAGATAACACAGTGACTGAGGGTGGGAAGGAAAAAATAACAGGAACCTCTGACTGACAGGGCAGAAAGGGAGTGGAGACAGAGCAGGGGAGGATAAACCTCTCACTTGGTAAGTGACAAGGGCATTTTAATGCAGCAAATAAAAGTGAAAGTATTTTCCTTTGCTCTCCTCAAAATATAATGGGTCTGATTCTCAGCTCAAATAATGATCACAACTCCAGAATAAAACTACCTGGGCTGAAAAAACGTTGATTAAAACAACTTGGTTCTAGACAGAAATTAAATTCCCACCAACTTCCGTGAAAATAGAAAGTGCTGAACAAATGACATTCTTACTGGAATTTTTCCTTGCATTAGAAAGGAAGAAGCTTACAAGTTAGTATAGTCCTCTATGACATCTATTTTTCATATAAATGTGATGAACGTTGGGTGTATAGAAGCACGGAATCACAGAATTGAGTTGGAAGGGACCCTGAAGGATTATCACATTAACTCCTGGCCCTGCACAGGACGACCCCAACAATCACACCACGAGCCTGAGAGCATTGTCCAAACACTTCACGAATTCTGTCAGGCTGCCTGGTGCTGTGACTACATCCACAGGGAGCCTGTTCCAGTGCCCAACCACCCTCTGGGTGAAGAACCTTTTCCTGATATCCAACCTGAACCTCCCCTGACACTGCTTCAGGCCATTCCCTCAGGTCCTGCCACCGGTCACCACAGAGAAGTGAGTGTAAAAAGTGTTTCCAGAGTTAACAGGAGGCTCTGAAAATGCCACACCAGAATGTTATGACTTTATTAGAATAAAAGCTGTTAAAATCATATTTGCAAACCTAATATTCATATTTCCTGATGCAGCAAAAACTGTAAAGAACATTGTTAAATTTTTTTAAAGCATAATTATACATTAAAAAGTGTAATTATACATTCATTCACCTAATAGGACAGATTTTACACCCAGAATGTTAAAAAAAGGAGTTTTGAATTAGTTAAAAAATGTACAATTTTACATTGCCATCTGACTACACAATTTTATTGCTTGGTAAAAACAGCCAAACACCTCACACCTCACTGGAGGCTGTTTTATACAGTTCTCTTCTGGCTGATCAGCAGTGATGCATTAAAACTCATGAAACACTGAAAAATTGCAATTCATTTCTAAAAACTCACTTTTCTCATTTGTTTTAGGATCAGGATTTCACCTGAGGAGCTTGCAGCTTCTTTTTCCCCTGATGTTTTGATGCTCTCAGTGCTTTAGGAAATACCATCTTCCTGGTAGACTAATGGAGATGGAACACTGCTGTGATTAGTATTCTTTTTTAATTCTGGGAACACAAAGTTCCCATCTCAAACTTCTGCATCACAGAGAGAAAGAATCACTTACATTTTTATATTGATGCCTTAGGTTTTAACTTCTATATTTTTCAAATCCTGTACTGCCTAGTGTGTAACTCTGAAGTTTCTTGTAGTCTGTCAACTTCTGTTCTCTCATGCTGGTTAGACATAACAAGCCTCTCTAAGTTTGTGGTCCAAGGACACCCAGATTGTCCTAGGCCCAGAATATGTAAACTAGCATTTTAAGAAGGGGGAGTAAACTTGAGGAAATTACATCATTAACTGGAGTTTTAATAGGAGAATTAACCCTGATATGCAAATGAACCAAACTTATAAAAACGTGAAGAACATGTGACTCGGGCCCCACCTTGGGTGTCGCCTTTTGACTGCCCAGGGTGTACATTTGAAGGCCCTTCAAATAAATACCTACCTTTATTCCCTTGTCTAGTCTCTGCTTTTAGGTGGCCTCCCCAGGCATCAACATCAATATTTCACCCTAGACCCTGAAGGGAAAAAAATTAAAATGAGTCTCCTTTCTTACTTGGTCTGTTTGAAATCTTTCACGTAGTCCTCTAAAAGCCTTCCAGAGGTGTGTGTCCTGTGTTGTGTGTGGGAGAGGTGTTTCCAGATAGCCCATAGTTTGGATTTATCACCTTTTATTTTCCCACAGTCGTAGTACCCTAATGTATTAAGGAAAAAGTTTTCCTGATGCCAGAAAGAAATTTTTTTCATGTTTTTCTTGCCATGGATACTTTCCTAGATGAGTTAATTTTCACCTACAGAACCTTTTGAGTCATCTAAGTCAGAGGAGACGAGTCTTTTCCTTGCAAAAGGCTAAGCAGCCCTTTCACACACCTTTCACAGGCCACACATTAACACACAGATTAGTGTTATTTTATAAACTGTGAGGGGAAAGAAAAAAACCTTCAAGTCCTATAAAATAAAGTCACAGGGTAATTCTGCCAGTAGGTTCTCAGATCTTCTACACATTACCTCCCTTGCATGATGGACTCCCATATTTATGCACCTCCTTGAAAAACAACTCTTGTATGCTTTATTAAAGGAAATATCACATATACAGCATGCCAGCTCTGGAAAAATTCACAAGGAATGTCTTTGAAAGTAAGTTAAAAGTGTAGCTCATCTCTGACTAGATGCTCAGTTAGGTTAAAAACATACTTATTGAAGCAAGAGGACTGCATGCACTTTCCTTTGCCAGCTTCTCTGTGCTGATGTATTCCCTGAAGAGAGTCTGGACAGCAGCACCCACGGACCTCTGTTCCCACGGTGGTGTATGTGTGTAGGAAGAACAGGCAGCATGTCCCACAATCCAGGCACCCCGGACACCCACCACTCACTGCTGAAGCACACCGTAGGTAAAATTCATACTGGCATTTCAAAGGAATCTCCAGAGGAATTACTCACATCTTTATTTTCTCCCAGTCCACACTAGGAAGACTTTACAGGATTGGGTGCTGTTCCTCAAAGCTGTGTTATGGACAGCCGACCTTTCCTGTCCCCACCACATCTCCTCTGTGAATCAATGCTCTTCTCAATCACACACCTAGTTTTCCTTATATCAGAGAAATTCTCCCATTCCACATGAAATGCCTTTGTTCTCTCTGCAGTGTTTGTTGCAAAGGATGGATTGGATCCATGGAAAGATCATGATAGGCATGTGAAAACATACCTAAAACTTAACTTAAGCCTACATTCACTTATGGTGGAGCCCGAGGCTTTTCTGTGTTGGATTTCAGGACTTCACACTTGCCTGCATGCTGTCAGTTAATGAAACTATCACATGAATTTGTGAAAGGCCACACTTAAAATGTTGTGCCACTAGCTGGGGGTACTAAATGTTTTGGGTTTCCCAGAATACATCCTTCTCCTTCTGCCTGGAAATGTTCTCCGGGTAGTAAAAGATAATTTTTCCCATTTGTCTGGATAAGTGAGCCCAGAGAAAAGGTAGCTCTCTGGCTGCCAGATGTACAGCAGCCCCAGGCGAGCGTATGTACAGATCACCAGGTGGATGTATTGCTTCATGTAGTGAGTCAGATGGACCCCAAATGCACCAATTCTCTTGTGAACAAGACCCGTGCCACTCCTCTGCTGGGAAACTCGGACAGAAATATTTGAGCCGTGTTTTGCCTTTACGAGCTAAAAGTACTCAGGTTTATGTTATATCGAAGTACAGAAGTGGCATCCCATTCTTTCATGTCTTAAAAGTACTTGTGCTTGATTTTCCACATTGTCAGCATCTCTCTTCCACTTGAAAGTCTCAGGCTCACCACTCCTTCTTGTATTCGAGAATTTTAGGCTGGTCTAAGGGTAAGTATTAGATTCAAGAGATCCCAACAGTGGGAAAATGCCAGCCCATGTCTTGGGGCGTAAAGGGGAGGTCTGGTAGTGCTGCTGGGAAATCTCCGACAGTGTCACCTAATCAACTCCATCCGTTTTTGTCTGTCTGGACAGCCTGAAATTGCTGGGAACCAGGCCAGTGGCTGAAGCACTGAAGGCTGAGGTGTGCAACAGCAGCATGACCTCTTTGCTGAAGGAAAAGCAGTTCAGATGTTGATCCACAGTCCGTGTATCTATGGAGATGGAGCGGGTCGGAGGAATTTGTGATTCCAGCTATCTATAAGGGTTGTCCTGTGTATTTTACATATTGCCATAAACCCATTTAGCTTCTACCCCTAGTTTTGATCACAAACCCACCAGGAAGTAACTGGCTAAGAATGTGGAAGCAGTGGCCCAGGAGGCACATCAAAAGGAGAAAAAGGCAAAATAGGCACTAGAGGAGGTCTAAGAAGTGATGTCAGATGCAGTTTTTTGTGATTTACTGTGACCACAATTTCACCCAGCAGGGTGAAGGCAAGTGACCACTGTCATGCAACTGCTGTGATGCACTGGTGGAACCTCCTCGTCTTGCCCTACACAGCTCAGCTGTGACCCCACTGCTTCGTGCTTTTTCCAGCGAAAAACAGAGAGTGCTTCTTTTCTTTAAAGCAATAGAAGCACAGAATCTACCTGGCTTTGTTATCAGATGATTTTCTTGAAGCTGTAAATCAGGCTCTCAAATTTTCTGTGTGCACCAGGAGCTAAATGAGCTAACCTTCTGTCAAGCAGTGAATTCTGGGACATTTTTTCCACCTTTGCAAACATTAGTCTGTTTAAGTGAATCAAGTACTTAACATGGCATGATGAGGAGGAACCCTGGGGAAAAGCTAGTGAGCTCATAGCCCAAAACTGATGCAGTCATAGTATTCAAAGAAAAAAGAAAGAAAAAAGCACTCAAATTTTCCACTACGATAAAACCAGAAGCAAGTGCTAGAATAAGTAGGTTTTGACATCCATTGTTCAGTGCCACTAGAGTGTTATTTTTTTCTATATAGCAGAACAGTGGTTAATTCATAGCTCTTGGGATTTTTTTCAAGCATAAATCACTATAGTTCTGGGGTTTTTTTTTCCCCACTAAATCAATAAGTGGTTTGTAAAAATCTACAGGGAAAAATAAACCATACAAGCTGGCAAGTAGTTTTAGTGTCATTTAAAACAACTGTGGTAGTTATAAACAGTAAACAAAACATAGTAACCAATTTAAACACTAGAGATTGTTGTATCATACGAGCATAAATCATTAACTTAATAATTTCAGCAGCAGTGACTCAAGTACAAAATTAAGCCAACAGTACCCCCTGTGGCAATAATGAAGTACTGTATTTCATACAGAAAACTGACACAATCTGTGGTCGCAGTTTGGAAATCCTCTGAATTTGATCCTTGGAAAAGAGACCTCCAAGTAGCTTTTGCACCATGTACTTTTAGAAGGAGTTATATTCCAGACATATTTTCATAAACACAATCCAGAGCCTATGAGCAATGGAGATGAGGTTAGAGGGAGTTCGAGAAGAGACACACGAATATAAATGTGATGAAGACCACTGCTGGGATTCAGTTCTGTGTTTCAGACAACATTCCAGGCTATTTTTCTGAAGAACCGGTGTTATGAAGCAGGAGATTACAACCTAGAAGGGCCTGAAGATGCAGTGATCACTCTGGCTAAACTCCTATTACGGTAGCGCTGACGGGTTCAGTTCCAAATATCCCAGCTGGCCCTTTACGAAACACTGAAGCATATCTGAAAGGAAACTACACTCTCCTCCCTTCAGCCAAATCCATGCTACATCTCTTCTGACCGATTGGAAGTGAAGCTCGGAGCGACTAGGCTTCTCTCTAGGCATTAGTCATGGGTCAAAAGTTAGGTGCTTGAATCTTAGCTTTAAATCTCCTTAATTTTCCAAGAAAATTGCAGAACTTCTAAGATACATGAATGTTGCTCAGCCAAAACTGCTTTTAATTTTCATCTTCAGATTTTGATACCTTTTCAAAGAGATGAGAAAATTCAAAAATTGCTGTCAGAGTTGGAAGGGAATGCAGTTCACTTTCAACTTCTTTCTTTTTAAATTTCTCTGCTATTAGTATTTCCAGCACAGCATTTTGTTGATAGGAACAAATCATGTATTTCTGATGTTAGATGATGCTATGGGGAGGGGGAATAAATTATGTGATAATACCTCACTTCAGAACTGCCTTTTCTTTAAGAATCTCAGAATTCCTGAGAGAATTCATGCAGAGTTCCAAACCCCTACATGCAGATTTCTATATATGAGAATATACAGAAAATTAGTCTTTGATCAAAGCTCAGGTAGTAAAAAGTAGGAAATACCACAGCTGAAAAAAACCAAAAGAAAATAATAAGAGGCAATCATTGAAAAAGGAAAATCCAAGACAATCAAATGCTATTATGGTAGCAACCAGACAGAAGCTCCAATCTCCTTGTCCAAGTTATTAACATGTCCCAATTAAGTACTGTCTTCTTCTCCTTGTTTCAGTGTTACTTACGCAGCAGGAGCCTTTTACAGCATGAAATAAGGCAACAACTGATGTACAGTGAAGTTATAACCTAACTACAAAGCAAGAAATGAAAAGTTTAACCAATGGTGAAGGGACACTTCTCACTTCCACATGTACAGTAACAATTCTTGAGTAAATATGGGTTTTCCTCATAGAAATCACTTGGTCAAACCTCCCTTCCTCAGATGTCCTCTGTGAAAGTGCAGGATGGTGCTCTGTAATTTCAGCCTAGTCCCTTATTTAACACTAGATTTTTCTCCTGTTATGTATGTGCCCTGACATACATAAATGCTCACAGGAAATATGAAGTCTTTACCCAAACCCTAGGGAAGACACAGCCTGAAAAGTAAGGGACCAATTGCAAACATTCCTGAATGAGAATCCAGACTATTGACTCAGGCCAACACATCACATATAACAAACACATCAGCAAATACAGGTGACAAAAAGAATTTGTAGAAACAACAGGCAACAGTGCTGTGTACTTCAGGACCTATGTCCCATTTCTAAGATTTAATCTTAGCAAAACAATAAAATTAAGACATAATCATTATCTACAATAGTTTTAACAGTATTACCTTATCCTCTTGCCTGAAAGCCATGGAACAATATGAGGTCTTTTTTCTTGGTGTATCAGAGAAGAGAAGATGCAGCAAAGTCCCTCTACTGCTGGTAAGTAATCTGAGTAACCAGTGGGGACTGAGTCAAACCTCAGCTATCCAAAAGCCTTCCTCCCAGGACAGCCTTCTGGGAATTAAAGTACAGAACAAGGAAAAGAGACAAGATTCAGGATGGGCACTGTGAAGCCTGAAAGAGAAATTTTTCTGTCAGGAAAAGCAGGCAATGGAAAAGCTGATCTCCCAAAACCGCGGCAAAGCCATCACGTCTGCAGGTGATACAACTGCAGTGAGTCCATGCACCTGAGGAGCCCACGGGTTAACTGTGATGGGCAAGTGACAATGGCAAACAGGACCCAGGACTTTGCCAACAAGCCCAGGTGATTGCTAAGCACTGAGGAGTCATGAGGGAAAGGGGTACTTTGGTATTTTGGGTAGCTTTTAGATAGTGTCATTTACACGGTAACAGAACGGAATCCTTCATCCTCAATGATCCAGAGTCTCAGATCACCTTCCAGAGTGATCACTCAGATTCATATCCATTTAATACTACTTACAGAGTAATCAGTTTCTGCATACATTACCAGTTATCACTACATCTAAACTGTGTGTGAAATGTGGAAGTGAGATGTGCCAGACTTCAAAAAGGAGGAATCCAGTTCATACACAAATACCATTCCATTGTGTTTATCAATAACATGTACAAAAAATATCAATTACCTTGCTTGGTCTGAGACTTTTTCCTTTCAGATGTGCCTTAGTGCTTGCTTTATTTCTGAAGCTGCATTAGCCAAGAAAATTCTGACAATGGCCAACTATCATTGCTGTGTATCCAAACTGAGGATTAAAACCACATTTACCCAAAAGCAGAAGTTTTAAGGATACTTCCCAGCTGAAATATTTTTCAGGTATAAAACACTGCTATAGATCTTTGCACACAGAAGGATTGTGCATCACTCACTAAGGAAAAATCTCATCACCAAGAAGATTCCTTGGAGAAGACTGAAAACTAAACAGATAGCCTGGCCAATTACTCAGCTCTGGCTACTAGTAAAATGCTGTTTAAGAGCAAAAGGTGGACCTTTGCACTTGGACAATATATCCTGGGCAGGGGTGAGTTTGAGATTACTGGAATCTGAAACTGATTTTCTAAAAAAATCATAGATGCTAACCAAGACTCCAACTGTGATCCCTTAGGCAGACTGGGAGAAATAAATAATGCAGAATTGGGTGCTTCCCCTCAGGGCACACGTAAGCCTCCTGGAATAAGTGGTATTTCTTTCATCAGTGTAGACTACACATTTTTCACAGGAGAAGCCAGCTCAGGTCCCACAGCCACTGCTAGCTAGCACTGGAGTAGCCCATTATTTACTTACAGACAAGCATCAAAAACAAGAACTTCCTTGAGTTCACAGGTTTGTAAAGCATTGTAAACAGACTTCCCTTCAAAATGTAGGCTGATGTGGATCACAGAAAAAAAAATGAGGCCTTGTTTTGATGTACATAGGCTGCAAACATCTTCAGACCCTGGGTCTGGTTTAACATACATCCTTGCAAGAAAATAATTAGGTTGTTAAGAGTGAGTCAAATGTCACTTACATTATGAATAGTGCATGTCTGTGTGATGAAGAAATGCTGACTACATATGAGTTCAGCCTCTTAAATAAATTTTCAGGCAAACCTTCTAGAAGTTACTTAATATGTGTCAACAACTTAAACTCTAAACAAAATTAAAGAGGGAAATTTGGTCCCTGAAATACACCCTTTTAGGACCCAGAGATTATTAAATTGGCAAGTTAGGGCTCTCATTAATCTTTCTTGAATGAAAGTAGTCTATTTGTGTCCAAGCATATGTGATAATGTGGAATATTGCAATGAGCAAAGCCGGGTTTCAGGCAACACAGTAAAGGTATGATAAAGGACACATTGCTGTTCTCCAGCTCCTCTCAAGAAACAATAAATCTTCTAAAAAGATTTATATGGGAAACATTGTGTGAGATATTTAGCAAAATGGAAAGCTAAATGAGGTAATATTACAGGGTTGGTATGAGACAAGATGAAAAATATCTTCATTTCTCCAATTCCTTATAAATTCCCCTAAACCATGTTAATTTACCTTTAGAAAATCACAAATGTCCTTGATATGCCACAGTACTTAGTCACTGTGTCAGTGTACAGACTGGGAGCCAAGATGTTGTCCCATAAGCACCCTTCTGAAAGCACACTCACGTTTCTCCTCCAAACTTTTGTCCAGGATGACATCTCATTGCAAAGCAGTTGTCATGATCTTCCTGCTCTCCTTCATTTTTCAAAAGGGAATGTAAAGAAAACTTCACCTAAGGAAAAGTCTGTTTTATGACAACTCTGCTGGAGAACTACTAGTAAGGACTTTTGCAAACACTTGATCTTGTTTCCCAAAATCATTGTTCTGATCACCCGGAAACACAGCTCACCATCAGAAAGGGCTAAACCAAACCTGACTGCAGTTCATGTGCTGTCATTATTTTGATCACATGAACATTCTGATGCAGTATGGCCCTCTTTTATGCACATCAACACATCAACTTGTTTAAGTTGCTTTTAATTCAAGCATCTCACTAAAATTCGTACAACCCATATTCCATCCCTCTATAATAGATATATAGAGGGCCAGATAGATAATATAATAGATATAATGTCTCCAGGAGACAAAGAATAGCTATTAATAAGCAAGTATACCCAATACTTAGTGTTACCTTTTGATGCTCTTTTGAAATAAAATTTGAATCGAATTATTTTTTGCATCAGAAACACCCAATACAAACAGAAAGGAAAAATGAATCTCATGGTGTTAGAAGCAATCATTTCCTTGAGCACCACAATCCCTATGCTTTAACACTTAGCACTTCTAACTTGCTTCTCTGCTGAAACACTGAAATACTTCACAAATATATAATGTACAATATAATCATATATTAGCAACACTTGTCTATGCTCACAATAGAATTTGCGTTGACGTGGCAACTGGGAGTGCCCATCAAAGCCAGACCCCATACAAGGCACTATTCAAAGGAGAGAGAGAAACCAAAGACAAGTTGCCATAAGAGCATGAAGAGAATGGTGCAGCAAAGATAAGAGAAGCATTATGAGAATCTGATTTTAAAAAATCACTGAATGTCTACAGTTAAAGAGGTGCAATCTATACCATCGTCTCCTACTCCAGCTTCATACTGGAGACTGATGTCTAGATAGGGGGATAGACATTTCTTTGAGACAACTGCCTTTTTTTTAGCGGAAAAGCTGTGATTTCTGTAGTCCATTATATTAATTTTTTGTCTCTGCCAAAATAAGGTATATTGATGATGCAAACATTCTGTGGGCATTTATACTGTAAATCAGAATGGTAGAGTACACTTTGACACAGTCTAAGGAGAGAATATTGCCCTGCAGTCCTTTAAGAAACTAATCTTGAGCCTAAAGCCCTGATTATCTCTTGCATAACGTACCTGTTCCACAGAATTATTCCGTAACCTATGCCCTGCAATTGCCATGAGAAGTCACATGCAAATTTTACTCAAGTACTCAAAAAGTTACAATAGTGCTTTAGCTTCTGTTGTACGCTTCAGCCTTCTTCAATGTGAAAGCATCATGATCAATTATATTTCTAATACCTTAATATGACTAATGGCTACTCCATCGCTGAAATGGTTATTTTATGTAAGTGAGCAGAACTGACCTGGATCATATTATTCAGAGCTCATGCAACTTCCTCTATGAGGTCACTTCCCAGTTCATTTCTGGTCCAGAGAGATCCTGACTGATATTTGAAAGCACAATGACAACAGAGGGTCTGACACAGGATCTCTAGAGGACTGATAACAGCAATACTGCTTACAAATGTAACACTGGCTACAAGGTAGTTCTGTAACTTCAGGATCCCTGTTTCCATGGATCATACCCCACTTGCTCAAACATGGGACACAGGGTTTATCAGTCATGCTAAAATGTGCATCCCTGCTACGTTCCCCTGCATCCAGTGGGGATGTCTGCAGTGGCTTGAGAACATCATTTGAATATCCTATTCTACAAAACATGGAATGATTTTGTAAGCATCATAACACAAAATAAATACAGTTTTGGTAATTATGCCACTCTATCTGGCTTTCTTCAGGGTGTATTTGGAGTACTCTTTTTGTCCCTTACTCCATTCAAGAAAGACATCAATGAACTGGAGTGAGCTATGGTGAGACACCATAGCCTGGAGCACAGAAGCAAAAGAAGAAACCAGGAGGGCCAGGAGAAAAAGAGCTTAAAATTGTAGTTTAACTCTTCTCTGCCGCTCCTTGTGAAAGGCTGATCATAGAAGAGACAGAGCCAGACTCTTCTCAAGCCACACAGCCAAAGGAAAAAGAAGAAACACAGATCACAGGAAAAAAGTTGTCCCTGAATATTAGGAAAATAAAAATCACAGAGAAAGTAGTGCAGCACTGGAAGAGTCCACAGGTATAAAATCAGACACCTTTACTGTCATGAGAGGAGCCCGGTCACGGTTCACCAGCAGATTCTGGTCTGCAGGGCCTGATTTTGTCAGAGGGAGTAAACATCAGCTGTTTCCACTGAAGTCTGTAATATACGTCAACCTTTATTACTTTGAGGAAATTAAACGTAGGTCACTCAAGATTCAAGGACCAGATTTTTAAAACTCCTTTATGGAGGGTACTGGACATTGAAGACAATTGCAGACACATCCCTGTGTATAGGTACTCTAAAACTGTTGCTAAAAGCACCACAGAAAATCAGGCCCTCATTGTTTGATGTGTCTCTTTTGTTAGTTAGGTCAGATTTCTTTCGCTATCCCACAGTGCTCTATGTGGTGCTGTGTTTATTTTCCAGGTCAAGTAGTTTCATGCGCTGGAAACTTAACTTTGAAGAAATAATATGAGAGGAAAAAAAAAAAAAAGATAATCTTAAATCTACCAAGTTTAAAGAGAAGAGAAAAAAAGTTCAGTTCACATGATTAACTGTCATAAGCACAGCACATACCATCAGAGGTGCCAAAGCCTGACTTGAAAGGTTTTAAATGTTTCAAGCTGTGCAAGCATGCGTTTCTTCAAACAGGCAGAACTGATTATGATGATCACAGGCAAAACCTTAGTTAAACAGAGGATGTGCAATTTTTGTAAATCGTTATACAGCGATTACTAACTATTGAAATAAATGGCTTGCGTGTTTATTAGCATTAGAGTCTTTTTTTCTTCCCTCTGTATCCCTGTGAAGAATAGGGAATGTTGCAGGTGATGAAGACAATTTTCATCAACCGTACAGGACAAGGCAACAAATCTGGAGAAAATCAAACTTGACCAAATAGTGTTATTTAGACTTCAAAAAGTTTACTAAACTTTGGGATAGTTTCAAATAACTCTTTTCTAACAGTTAAGGTCAAATTTTCTTTTCAGGCCTTTATTAACAAATATATATATACATTCTGGCCATACCAAGAAGCTGAATGAACATCTGTTCCTTAATGTGTCAGGAGCTGTACACACTCCAGTACACTCAACATTTTAGAAGAATGAATGGAAAGAAGCACAGAAATTATGAAAGTAGGGATAAGGTCATGTAATCCTTACTACATTTTACTATTTGTGTTGTGTAACCTAAGTCTAAACAAAACCTTACTCAGCTGAGCTATACATATTTTTTAAAAACTTATTTAAACTGGCACAGATGGTTGTTTGGACACTCCTAAATCTTATTTAACTTGCACAAGAGACTGAATTGACAGAAAGGTATGAAGCAAGATAAGAGTTTAAACAGAGCTTTGTAAAGGGTCAATTCTGTCTGTTCAAAACTTAAGTTAAACTGGCATTGCTTTAAAACTGCAGAGGCACTTGTTATTCCAGCCACGTTGTACCTTCAGAACAGATAAATGCTCCAAAACACCATCCAAAACACCAAAACACCATCACCAAAACACCATATTCACCAATCACCAGCAGATCAGAGAGATGGAAGCATCTGGAGGCAGAAAAGGAAAACATCTGAAGATAGAAAATCTCCTTACCTAGAAGATGACAGGAGTTTACACCTTCAGTTTAGGTGAAGGCCCATTCTCTTTGCTGGCATCTCCATCCCATTACATGGCCAAATGAATCAGTAGTTCCCAGGAACAGGAGGTCTGCCTGAGCAGATCAGGTTGCAAACTGAGTCTCAAAACATGTGCTTGGTGTGTTGTGCATATCAGAGACGGAAAATTTGGGAACAACATTCTGAACTTGAACCTATGAAAACAAGAAGGGATCAATCTAAGTTGCTTTCCCCAGAAAAACAAATTTTTTTTTTTCCCCAGAAAGTCTTGTTTTATTGTCTTATAATTTGCTCTCCCAGCTGGAGACAACTGAAAGAGGACTGATTTTTAATAAACGATAAGGATCTGCCTTTTTTTTTTTTTTTTTTTTTAATGCTGCAATCAAATTACAATGCAGTACTGAGGCTGTGATGCACAGAACTGTGCTTTGTTATGCTGGTCCATGGTTAAGTCCACTGAAATAAGGAGATGTTCAAACATTACACTCATTAAGACATGCTTAATGCTTTCCTGGGGGAATTCCTGACCAGTTGGCGTTAGAGCACCTTGAATCAGCTGGAGTTATTAGCTCCAATTTTTTTTGGAAAATGAGCAAATTTTATTTGTTCAGGGTGACAAAACAACCTGAGTCCCATGCCTGGCTCCTATCCACAGCCTCTTCTATTTCATTATTTATTTCATGATATAGGATCTGTACCCATCAATAAAAGAAGGTCTGGATTTGTTTTTCTCTTCCTATAGGAAGAGCATCTCAGAATGAACTGATCCACCAGTTTGCCAGTATCTGCCCTCCTCTTTACATACACACATACATCCCATTTATGTATACTCAGCTCTTTACCTGCACTCTGTGCACATACATATCAACTTCTGCATGTGTTATTCAGAAGAAAAATACACAACCTATGGTATATTGAAGTTGTCAGTCCACAGTATCCTTAGATTTGTAATGGAAAAAGCCAGATCCAAAGGGAAATCTAAGAGATTGATTAACACCAGAAAAGGAATAAATAAGATTGGAAACAGAGTGGATGCTTGAAAATCTTACTTGCTTCTACCTAGGGTCACTAATTTAATTTTCTCCTACCGTCCATGTGGTTTTTGTTTTTTTAATTTCCAGGAATTCCTGACTGTTTATTCTATAGTGAACCAATGAGATTTTGAGGCCATGGTATGTTGTGGGAAACGTCTCAGTAGTATGTGCTCTTTGTTAAAAGTTGCTGAGGAGCTGCGTTGGTGTAATTGAACAAACACTAACTATCTCACTTTTAAAAGGGAGCATAATCTGCACATCAATTAAAGCCAAATGTCTGCTTAATGGTTAAGACACTGCTATGTGTCATCCTCCCAGGATTCATCAAAGAAGTGTTCCATAAGTGCCTCGAAATCTAATTGCCAGTGTTAAGAAAAAAAATCTTCAAACAGATTCGCGGAGGCAGATGGCTTGTTTATATACAATTTTAATAAGAACAGTGTTTTCCTAATAAAATGGTGTGTGATTTATCCAACTTGTAGAGCACAACAAAGGCAAACAAGGAGTGGGCTATATGTGCACACATCATCGGGTTCTGGTTATGCAAAGTGCATAACCCCCATCCCATCCCAACACCTCCACTGGATGAGGAGGGGAGCTGGGGCTTCAGCCTCACACCTGATAAGATGATGGCCACCCTGTTCAGTTTTGCCCTCACCAGATCCCTCCTGCTTCTAACAAAATCAGAATGTTAAATATAGATGATGTCATGCAAGAAGTAACAGAGGCGCTGCCAGTTGGTAGATGTCTGTCCCTGATCTAGGTCCAACCTCACTTGTCCTTCCTTGCCTCCTCCCATTGCTAATATTCCTCACAGTGCTTCACAGATGTTTTCTTATCATGCTACTGAGTAGTTATTTTTCAAGTGGCTTCTCAGAGCAGATGTTCTACAGGCACGTGCTGTTTAGCCTTCTGTTGACGTTATTTCTCTTATAAAAGAAGTATTACTGCCACATTGCCTTTGTAAAAAAAAAAGAAAAATAAACCCCAGAACTCCAAATAAAGAAACAAATCATTGGGGTTTTTAAGCACCTGCTGATAATCTGATAATATTCCAAGAGAACCCTGGATGCTGCAGTTACAATATTTCACAAAGCAGCTCTTTCAAAACGTCTCTCACTCAGAAACCTCTAGTCCCTATCCAGTTGCAGGACAACTCCTTTAATATTTAGCAGTAAAAGTTGCATAAGAAACAAAATGTAGCACATGTATGTTTAGACATACACTATCTCACAACTATATTTTGTTTATTTGTTTTAACACACACACACACAAAAAAGTCCCAAAATAAACTATGCATCAGTTGGTTTTATGACAGCAGGTGAATCCATCCACACTCAGCGAATCTGTCTCTGCCCCTTCCATCAAGCTCATATACTGGGGCATGTTCTTCTATTTACTCGGTCCTAGCATCTTTCTATCTCCCTTTTTATGATGTGTTTCCTTCCTGTTACTATTGCAGACACATTTAATTACTGCAGTTTTGCTCAGGTTCTCAAAGGGTATTTGGAAGTGCGGCATTGTACAACTGGTTAGTTCTCAGGTCAACACTTCCAAATTAGCAAGGAACAACTCATTGCAGAGAAGTATTGTTGGACGCTGATTTTCAAAGAGAAATGTGCAGCACAGCAGTCATGTGGAAATAAAGATACGTTGGAGACATATCTGGGTGGAGAAAATAAACAAATATTATACAAGTTTGGGAACTACAACCAGTGGCCAGATTTCCCCCAATGACTATAAAACTGGAATTGCTCCATGAATTAAAACTTGGTTTCATGGGATCTGTGCCAGTTCAAACCAGCTGAAGAGCTAGCCCACAGCGCACAGCTTTTGGCTTTGACCAAACTGCACATCCCACCCACTACACGCCCTTGATGTGGAAGCATGGCCTTGAGGAATAAGCACAAGAGCAGACAATCTTTACTCAAGCCACCTCATGCCCCTGCTCCAGTTGGCCTTTCTATACAATCGGTTCATTAAACAATAGTTCAAGTGCCTGATTCATCCTCTTTTATGCCAGTGAAATTCTTGGATCAAAACCAGCATAAAACTGGAGCCATGCAGAGCTCAATTAAGCCCAAGGATTTTGATAGGGTTCATCAGCTAAAGCTTTTACAGATCCTGTTAATATTAAGCACCAAAAGTGTTTATCTTGCATAGATTTTTTTGACTTCCAGAAATTTGGGGCATGGAGCTGTGGGATAGTGGCAGTGCGACAGCAACAGGTAACTCAGGGAATGAGTTTTGAGACAGTCTATCCACCAGGCAGCCTTCTGTAACTCTCTGACTTCTGCTCTTAAAAAGGCAGTTTCAGTTCTGCACTGATCTGTTTAGGAAAAACAAATCCAGTGTTTTCTGTTTACAGTCTCTCCCTCCTTAGCTCAACATCACTCCTTTCTCACTGTCCTACACACCACCAAAACATCTGGGGTGGTGGCCCGTGCCAGAACTCACACCAAGTTGTCCAATTAGTCAGATATCCCCAGGGGTTGGACAAATGCCTTGTATCAGATGTCTCTCCATCCCACTAATAGTTCTTGCTACACTAAAAAAATAGTACAGTGGTTTATAAAAAAAAAAAAATTCACCCCAAAATACAACAGTGGGGTATGAGCAGTTTGGAAGCCAAGGTGAGGAAAGAAAGGGAAAAAAAGGTTAAATATAGTTGCATGTGTGCATGCATGTGCATAGTTACTCACACACTTACCATGTAACATTTTTTCCAAACATGTATGATGGCTGGGAAATTTCCAGGTCGAGCACAAAATATTACCAGAAAGCATAAGAGAAATAACGTAGCTGACTTCGAAAAGAGTGGAAAGTACTTTTGATTAGGGTTCTACTAACTGTGGGAAAGCTACGAGGGGAAAAGTGGGAAATTTTTAAGCAACTGTTGGAAAGAGTGCAGTTGAAATTCTTCCCACTTCAATCTAAACAGGGAAAAGTGCAACATAGGCCATTGTGGTTAGGTAAGGAATGAAATGCAAAGAGTTTTACAAGCAGAAAGCTGAAAGCTTTTAAAAAAGATAAACAAATCTGGTGCAGAGGATTTGGAGGCACTGTATGTAAAAATAAGCAGAAGTAAGTTAAAGGATCAAATTAAAGGAGCAAATGGAATTACTGAATGCTAAACTACATAAATATTTCAACTGACAACAATGGGCTCTTTAGACATACTCACATTAAAGAAAAGGGAAAATATAATAGTGGTCTCCTAAAAAGGCACCAAAAATGAGAAACAGGGACAAAGGAAATGGTCTAATAATAATATAGAGGAGGAAGGGAAAAACAAGAATTATATTACTGTTCCCGATTCAGAGCCCAGCCCTACAGGAATTGAAATGCAACTCTTTACTCTTTTAAGGGCAGATATACATCTGCATCAGGTAGATGACAAGATAGAAAAGGCAGGACAAAGCACACCAATTTCTCCACCTTTTCTCCCAGTTGTGACTATGGGACTGGCTCAAGCTCCTATGCTTGTAAGAGAAGGTGTGAAACTCCTATAAATTTCACCTGGCCACAGTGATCCTAAAGGTGCCTTTCTGGTATTTGTGAATCATGGGACTCACTCTTTTCTGACCACTTGCAAAATTCAGCCCAACTTGATGCCAGACAGCAGGGCACTTTATATAAAGCCATTAAAACATGGTACATGATTTAACAACCTGTACTCCAGAGAAATCCCAAGGCAGCACTGGAATATTTAGGTACCTCACTACTTATTTTGTTTACACCTTGTGTCCGTGAAAGGAAAAAAATGAACATAAGCATTAAGAAAATATAAAATATCAGTATAACATAACAGGCTGTGAAGAGCTATGAATGACAGACAGTGATGTAGAATTTTTGGACCTGGAAGACTTTTTTCTTTTACATGACTCTCTTCTGTCATATGGACATTCAAAGCAAAGCACTTCTGCAGAGGATTTACAGAGAGGGTGAGCTCTGAAGGCAACTGCCCCTGCTTTGCATCAATACGTGCTTGTGCTCTTTGATGGAGAGAGACCCTGCACTGATGTGGATAAACCAGTATCTTTCCTTCAAGCTTTCTCTCCCCATCTGGCTCCACACCTGCTGTGTGTTAACTATATTTGCAGTGAAGACAAAAACCACTTAGGATGACCTAATAGATGTATACAAAATAATGAAGGAAGTGATAATGCTGCATATGGTAAAACATCCTCCCATCCAAGAAGGCAAGAGCCATGAAATGTGGCAGAAGCATTCTAAACATAAACACAGATAAAATCCAGTAAGAACCTAGCTCACAAAGATAAACAAACACCTGGAATAAATGGTGGCACTGGACAATAAAAAGAAATTGCAACAGCATTCTCAATATTTTTGTATTGTAAATAAAAACATAAACCACTGAAAAGCAGGAACAAGATAAATATAACAAGAAAATGAAAACACTTGGACACAGCCATAAGCAGGCTGCATATGTAATAAAAGCAACTGCTCATTATTATTAGTTATTGTTACTTTATTCATTCTTCTGATACAAAACGTATACAAAGGCAAAGCCAGATAGTTACAGTGGAATTAAGTACATCCACGCTCACAAGTTCTGCAGGAACAAGTCCTGATTTCTCACTACAAGCTATCACTGTTGAAGATGTTGGCATTGACATGCTATGCCTGACCACTCAGGAAGCATAACATTCCAGAAATAAGACCACTGTTGTCAAGAATATTTCCTGGTTTGAAAAACCTTCCTGACCTCCCAAAACTGATTTCCTCTATTTAAAGTTGTATCTGAACCCCAAATCCAAAACCTTAAGGGAATGGTTCTGTCCCTAGTTTTGAAACTCAGCCCCTTCTCCGAGCCTGGTTCTCAGTTGCTTTATTGGAGCCACACTGATTTACTCTTGCTGAGTGTGTGGTTCTCTAAAGACGAGCTGAAAAAGCGCATGTACCCTGTGCCCAATATACAAACATTTTGACACACCCTTTGAAAGCAGTGTTAAATCTTTAATATCGCTAAAAATATGGATGTATATTTGATTTTTTTTCTTCAACAGCTCTATGCTATCTCAGTTTTAGTTTCCACCCTGAGGCACAGCACTCACATGTTCAGACACTGCCCAAACACACTGGATGATAGCCCTCAGTTTACAGGCAGGACAATCCTCAGCCCAAGCTTTTCTTCCCAGTCTTCAGAAGACGTTTTCATGTTGTTCTCAACAGATTGTATCTCGGGGCTAGAAGCAACAGGGTTTCATTAGCGCTATGCTTGGAAGACGCTGATTACCGCCCACAGTGGATGTGGGGGTTTGGGCTGTGTTTTGGCCCGAGTGTGCTGCAGCTCTGGCCCCACATCCAGCAGCCAAACCAGTAGAAGATGGTGATGGCTGTCACTCCCTATTGCCCTCTGCCAGCTTGGAAACCATCCACTGAGAAGCTGCATCTCGTTACCGCCGCTGGACAGTGCTGGGCCGCGTTCGCCCACAGTGATTAATTCAGTGACTTTGGCACGCAGAAAAGAAATCTCTCAAAATTGCATTATTCCAGCAAAAACACCTGGATACCCTTAGGAAACAAATACAACAACACCAGTATTGAGAAAAAATAATCACTAGGAATTTTAAAAGGGGGAAAAAATTTGCAATCAGAGATTTCATGGATCAGAACCAGCTTGGTAAAACAGATCCCTTTGCAGTGTTATCAAATGTTCTGGTACATGGTGACATGCAAACTGCAGGATTCCTGTTCTGCTAAAATATTACGGTGTGACTTCATTAACCAAAGGTTTTGCTTTAATATTAAAAAATGGATAGGTGTTTTCTATGCCACTATGAAACAAAACCATATCAAAAAGTTATACTTTTATGGCCCATAAAGTAGACCAAAACCAACAATTTTGACTCACAGTCCATTATGTTTCTTTACTCCTTCCTCCCCCATCTTTTTAACAAGAGAAGGCAGCAAAGAATTCGAGCATCACTCACTTCTCTTGCTTTCCTCTAATAAAACATAGTAAAATGGAGAGCTTTACTAAATCTATGTGCCCATCTTCATGGATCAAAAGGCTGAAAGGTGCTGGCAAAACTTGGAAGTCAGGGTGTCTAAAACAGTAACTCTCCCACATTTTTACCAAAAAAGGCTCCAATACTGAACACTTCATCTGATTCCAAAGTGTAGTAATTTAATAGTGGCCCAGGTTTTTTTTAGTCTTTCTAAACTTGAAGTCCAGAATTATAAAGGGTCATACAATGCAAGAATCAGCAAAAAACCTTTGCCAAACAGTCCCATTTAGTACTTCGAATACTTCCCATATGGAATGGCAGTCACCAGGACAGAGTAGAAGAGAATTGCACTCCAAAATCTATCCAACAAGACTTTAGTTGCTGTTTCAATTAAAAAGAATAACATACAATGATTGTGTGTACTCTGAGATCCCTACTCTCTATCCTTCAGTTACCCATTTGAGGACAATACAATCTAATTTCAGCATTCTGAGCTAATTGAATCAGGGTGAGAGAGACAAGTGTTTCCAGTACTTATCTGCAGAAATGTCTCACAGTCCATTCAACTGAAAAAGAAAGATTACATTTAAATCTTTAATTTCTGTATTTAGTCAGTAGAGTTAAGTTCACACATGATCTCATGGAGCAAAAGTAATCAAAAGTGATGATGTGAGAAAGGTATTTTTTTCCATGTTCCATTGCTGTGAAACTCTATCTTCTCAAGCTCATTGCCTATAATATCAATTTAAATGAGATATAACAGGATATTTCATTCTCATTCTGCAGCTTTTACCTGGTTTGTAATATCTTTTCAGTACTTAAAATTCCTTATTTACTTTTCTGAAGTATTTTTTCAAGTCATCTGTTTCATGAGAAGAGCATCGTCTTCACACCAAGGTCTCTAGACCACTTCTCTACTCATAAACTAATTACCACCAACCATCCATGATAAAACTACGAAGAGTTCAAAACCTACAGAGTTTCTTTAAGTGAAGTACAAGAAAAATTTGCACTTACAGGCACTGTGTTATGTGTATATAACACGTGTACAAAATACACTAGAATCTGAGTTGCACCAGTCTTGCCCACGCAATTGTACCAATGTGCATAGATGATAAATGCTTGCACCACCTTATGGGCCTCAGGACTTTTTCATTCTTTATATTTGAATAGCAAAACATGTAATATAAAAGCCAAGTGATGATTAGCAACCAACACTAAACTGAAATCCTTACTAATCCAAACCAACATTTGAGCAATTGTAAATCAGTATTTGCTTGTGCAAGAGGTTACTGCAATATTTTGGATGAGACTCTCCACTGCAAAATACTGATTTTATTCATTACTAAAGAAGACCACAACAAAAATCTCTTACTTGATCCTGTACTGAACTTTTGTTTAGCTTAAATTGTTATAGCAGCAACATTTTCTTCCACAGTATCTCTAATAAATAGATACACTCCTGTGAAAAAAACTTCACCCCAAGGTCATCTTGGTCCTCTTCTTAAGAAAAAAAGGCTTATTTTTTCTTCCTGACCTCTTTCCTAGAAAAGACAGATTGATTTTGTGCAGAGTTTATTACGAGATTGATCAAGATAATTGAGGTATAATTTTCTCAGCTATTTCTGTCATCATTTTTAAAGGCAGAGATGATTATGTTTCTCTTTCACCCATCTGGGAAAGCACACTGTGTTCTCATGTAATTTGAACGTTTCAGCAAGGATGTGAGACCATCTTTTTGGATGTAGCTAATGGCTCTGCCATTAGGCCATCCTCTCTTGAGACTTAATTTTTCCTATTAATAATTGTCAACACTATCTCTTTTTCAGAAAAAAAACAACCACACCTAAGTCTTCTCTTCCTGTCTGGCACAACACCAGCCAATATGAAGTTCAAAACGTGGCTTCAGTTCTGAGGCTCCTTTAAAGATTCACTTGCTCCTTACGAGAACCTTCATAGACAATCCCTTTTCTACAACGCACTTTTTTTCTTTTTAAGAATGATTGTTGAGCATTTATATTATAGGAAGCACGCTCTTTTTATAAAGTCACCTCAAAATTAAACTCCAAGGCTCATATTTTTGCTGGAGTGACCATGCAACAATCCTCATCTCATTTATGCCAATCTTCCAGTGCCATAATTTACGTGAATTACTTTTAATTGCATCTAACCTTTCAGAAAACAAGATCCTATCTGTCTGCAATGTTAGTTTTCACTCAAACTTTTTTTTTCCCCTGTGTGCCATTCCATTTCTGGTAACCGTGATATCATTTACCTCAAGAAATGTTCCTCTTGTGAAATACAGTTTTTTGTATCTGATATTAGATAATTTTTCAGATCTGTGATGATGAAACACTGTTTCACTGTGATCTGTTTTATTTCAATCTCCTTCAACTACCAGCGTTCTACACTGTATTTCTACAGGTATTTTCCATCACTCACCTCCAGTCATTAATTCTCAAAAAGTTAAGACTTCAAGTCAGAGTTTTGCTTCTGTTTGCCACTAAGGTAAAACCAAGACTTTAAATAGGTTACGGCATGCATGAGTGTGTACTGTTGTGTATGCAGTTTGTATTAGTGGCTCGAACCTTGACTTTGCTATTTTCCTAGAACCGGCAGTGATAAAATGTTCTTACTGGATTTAAACCCAGTCATTTTCAACTATGACACATGACACAAAAATACATAAATAAAAATATTCAGTGTGCACATCTTATCTAAGCATCTGTGTCCACATTAAACATTCTTGTTTATATATATATATATAGAATATATATTCTATATGTATAGAATCTATTATGTACCTTGTACACCAAATCCAGTCATTGTATAAACAGAGCTGCTTGCTCTGCATTTGACTTAGAGTAATAATATTAATCAATTTATACTGTTCCATCTTACTCTTTCACAAGTTGTTTTTTTCCCCTACCACCAAAAATAAGGCATCGGAATTGAATTGTTTTGTTAAAATAGTTATGAAACCGAAGAATCAAATCAAACTAAATCATAAGCTTTGAAAATTTGGATCCTAATGGTGGATTTAGTCAAGCAAGACTTTTTTCAGGACTATCAAAATCTCTTTGAATATGAGTCACAAATTATTCACTATCTGTCTGGGATTTTCAAAGAACTTTAACATTTTACCCAAGAGTTTGACTGCTCTGACTGTCAATGAAGTAAATATGATGGGTGGTCTCTTTAAGGCACCTGTCCAAGACCAATCACATTACATTTTCATAGAATCAATATGTGAAAACACAATAGCTGTTGCATCAACAAAAATGCATGGGAATATCTCCAAAGCAGATGGCAACTAGCACATCACAAAAACATGCAGATTCCTGAGCCAATTTGTATAGCAAAACAGCATCTACCACAGACCAAAGGGAAGAATAATTAGCATATTCAAACACTCAGTACTTCCCAACATCCTATGTTTTAGGCAAAGGACAATGAAAAGAAACTGTTCTCACGTAATACTGGCTTTCATTTGGACAGGACCTACTTACAGCAGGATTTATTCAACTGAGTAATTCCCTTTGAATCTGAAAGAATACACAATTAATTTGAAAATATTGGCTAAATTTCGCATAACGGAAAACACAGAAATCCAAACAAGGAACTTCTTAATGAGAACATTTCATTATTTCTGAGTCAGTTCTTATAAACCAATGTGGTTCTAATGCCATGTATATATCAAATTTTATTGTAATTCATAGGTATTTCATACAGTCCACATTTCAAGACAACAGTGAACAATCTGCACCCACATAACACAGAACACTTTGCACCAGATTTGTTCATATACTGCATGCCTAGGTCCCTTTGCAATTGTTTCTGAAAACACGGATTATGTTATGCAAACATAACCTACAACACTTCCCATTGTATGAAAATCAAATTATTTAATTTTCTACATAATTCTCTCTGTGTTAATTGACTTAGAATGTAGTCATCCAGTTATCCAGAGGTGGCTGATTTTGCAGATTTCACGTGTGAGAATTCATTCAGATAAATAATGGAAAATCTGCCCTGCAGCTAGATGTGTTTAGAGCTGATCCAACACCCGGTGGATAACCTTTCTACAGTGACCTGTTCATATTTTTCATACTCCAACTCCGTAGTTCCTCTACTGCAGGAAACAAAACAAATCCTTGTTATTGCTAGCTTGATGGAGCTGATTTGAAAAACGCAGGTACATTTCAGATATGACAGAACTGGCTCTTAACTATTTTGTGGCCACTCAGCCTCTGTACTCCAACCAAGAGAGTTTACAGATCCAAACTGGGACCCAAACAGACTTCTGAGTGACATAATTTTCAGTGGCCTGCTAATAATGCTACACCCATGACCTGGAATCCAACAATACAAAACCAAAGCAGAAACTTAGGATGCGCCTAATCTCACCTAACTCGACATGTCCAGATTTCAGATGGATGTAGCTGAGCTCATGGCCATAGCTGAAACTAGGATGCTTTACAGACCACAGAGAAGACTCACTGCCTCTACTGACTACAGAAAAGAGACAATGTTACAGACTCAGGAAAAGATACGTAGGTCCTTAAAGTCCAACTAAACAAAACAGTAAAGACCAGACACAGATGTTATCCTCAGCACACCGAAAAAACTGCACATCAGAATTTGTTATCAGAGGTTACAGAACCTTTTTTGGGACATATTTCATTTTTAAAAATTAACTAAGACATAATAAATGTATATATCATAGTCATCCTGCACACTGCTTTTATATTCAAGCATGAAATCATCAGTAGGAAAAATATATTGATGCATAGTGCATGTCCTTCTGCCACCTCTGGTCTGTGATGAAAAAGACTCACCACAGCGTTTTACTCCAAGGCACCATAAACACTACCTTAAAAACCCAGAGTACAATATTGCACTTTTCATCCTACCTTAGTATTATATACATATTTATGTATAAACAAGCTGCACACTGTTTCGGAAGAACTTGGTGCAGTGACAAGAAAGTAATTTAAAACATAGCACATTTTGATTTAAAGAAATGGGGTTTCTGCTAATGCACTGTCTGAAAGTGGAACTATATCTTTAGGACATCCTCTGACTTCCAATCTTCCAAAGGTCTTGGTGGTCGAGCTTGTCAAATAGTCACAACACTGTACTAGACATGTGAACAAAATATCAATTTTCCCAAATGAAATGCTATAAATTTAGGCCAATATAAACCTGTCAGAATTATCCCTCTATAAGTTTCACCCCAGGGTGTGGTGCTGCACAGCTGAGGAGCTGAGCTAATAAGTGTTGAAAAAAAGGAAAACACTGCTTTATGGCATCATGTAAATTGGCACAAAAAATTGGTTGCACCTACGCCCCAATCTTGACATATAACAGCCAAAGTGTGGAAGCCATACAAAGTCCCACTGGTATGAAAGCAGGAAGAAAGCAACAAACAGTTCTGTCAGGGAGTTCTGTATTACATGTTTCCAGTGTTCATATAAATTTCTACCTTTTACCTGCTCAGGCTCAGAAGAGGTAAATTAACCAAAACCAGTATGAACACGGATACTTTCTACTTGCATATTAAAAAAGCACCTTCTGCCATTTCCATGTTCCAGTGGTATCACAAGACTGGGAGTCCAAAAGACTCTTTTGCTGCATTCAGCTTACCTTTGGATCAACCAGAGAGTTACTCTAGACTGACAGTAATGTAACCAAAACCAGATTTTAGCATTAAGAAAGCAAATGCAGATTTTGTTGCAACTGTATTAAGTCTTGCCAATATATTTATATGAGCAAAGCTCTCTTTCAGACTTCCAATTTATACTGGCAAAAGCACTCCACATTGGCACAAGATGCTTCAGTTGGATAGATTGTATTTCTACTGAGAAAACAAGAGAGCTTGCTAGCACAGATATGTTATTTGAGAGTGTGGCATGTTCAGTGTGCTCGATTCACATACACACGAAAGAAGAAAGGGGCAGCACAGCCCTGGGCACACTCATTTACGAACTCCAGTGCAGAAACCTCACTAGAACACTCCTATTAATTTCAAGAATTTCTATGTTGTAAATCAGAACTTCAAAAATTGAATGAAAATTGTAAGAGTTTTAAAACAGCAGTCTTGGGAGTATTTTCATGCATGCCTGGATTTTAAGGTTCATGTTTTCACAGCTTTTTTCTCCATTTATAGTGCCTATGTCCTTTTAAAGCAACAAGAACCTAGATTCATATTCAGTAACATATATGCAAGAACACTGGTCCTTGAGAGAAATACCAAATCACAACAGATTCACGAGGTGTAACCAATTTGCCACGTAAATAGATTATACTGATGAAGGATCTTCCATTCCCAATGGAGCCACACACTTCCACAGCACTTTAATCTTCTGCAGAAGATCTCCCACGCTCACATGAGTTCACTACCCTGGAAGAGAATATTTTAAATACTGTCCGATACATAAAGCAGCTCTGCTAGCAACTTTCAAACCCATGTAAAACCAGTCACACCAACATACTGAATAAAAGGCAGACACCACTAGTCCACATATTAATAGAAAGCAGCTTCACTGTTTGCTGAGAATACTGTTAGTATGATTTTGGTAAGCCCTGAGCATGTTTGTGAAATTCTTTGGGGAGTTCGGCATCGAGAAACACCCCTCCAGGCCACAGCAGGCTGAACAAGATGGGCCAGGGAGCTTGCCTGGAAGGTGCCCGCAGATGAAGCAGCTGAGTGGACATCCAAATGACTAGAAATAGTTTCTGCTGCAAAGAACAAGCCGAAGAAACACACAGGCACCAGAAACATAGCCAAGCCTGGATTTGTTTTGGCAGCTTGTTGGATAGGTGCAGGCTCAGATTCCTGAAGAAGGGAAATGCCTCCTGTTGTCCCTGGGACAGAGCCTTCATTTGTTTTTAAACAAATTCAATGGCATGCAGTAAATTTCTGGCTCCTGCTAGCAAAATTGTCTCACAAGACCCTAAACACTGATTGTCTCTTGAGCCAAAAAGAACAAGACCTGTTTATTTATTACTTGTTTACCTTGTTCTGGTAACTAGAAACATTGGGTCAAGATCCCATGTTGCCAGAGAGTATTCATGTTTGCTTTTCTTTTGCAGACTGATTTCCCTTACCCAACTCCACACTAAATCATACCTACGATGCACAATATTATTGATGTAGCCTAGCCAGGGGTCTTTTTTTCTACTAATGAACAGGAGAATGCAGCCCCAAAACATACTTCTGACTGGACAGAAAACAACTTTTCAAAATCAACATATTTTGAAAGCTGATCATTTGCTAAAGATTAAACTGTTCAGCTAAAAAGTATGAATGGAAATACAGGTTTTTTTTGTTTGGCTTGGTGAGAGCATGACTAGCTTTGCATGATAAATGGACCACTAGGTTGTGTGCCCGAATAGCAGTTTCTGTGGCACTTCCTACCTCTACTGTGGCAGTTGTGCAGACAGCTCTTGACAAGAACTTTTCAGAATAAATGATGCCAAGACGCATACTGAAAGTGGAAACATAAATATTAATTCTATGTCAAAGCACTGCCATTGAGTTCCAATATATGAAACCACCTGCAAATTAGAGGAAAGTTTCTTGTTTTTATCAGACCACAGTAACTGGCATGAAGGTCTACAAAATAGATCCTTGAGCCCTGGAAGAAGGGTAGGAGAGGGAAGAAATGTACAAAAGAGTCAAAATTCAGCATTTAATTTTAACGCTCAATAATGAACAAAACAAGTATAGAATACTTTCACTCAATTATGCCATCTTCTGATATGGTGATGATGCTAATGCCACGATACTGAGAAAGAAATAAAAGGAGGATGTGGAGTGTTTCAAATAGCTGATATTTTTATTTCCACACCAAAATCCCTGCTTCTGTTAAATTCACCTAGATATACAATAATTACAGAGTAATATAATCATAATAATCATATAATAAAATAATCAATTAGAAAACAGACATAATTCTTTGTAATCACCAATGAAACATCTGACGATTAACTCACCAACTAAAAAATCCAACAGTAACTGTACAATACCTGAAAACTATTTTCCAATATCAGGTGCAGGAGCCTTAGCTCTGCATATACAGCTGTAGCAGTGTTTCTGGATGTTATATATGTACACATGGTGAACATAAAAGTTACTCTGCAACACATTGTTTTCAGCTAAAGTCAATTTTAAAGTGCAAAGCCATCTTAAATGAGAAAAAGTATCAAAATGCTTGTAAGTAAATTATAGTCTTCTGGTTTTTTCTGAGTAGAGTCAGTGTGAGAGAACAGAACCCAATCAGGGAGCACTTTGAGCAAGGGTCTATCCTAAGGAACAAAACAAATCTCACACTTAACATTTACTTTCTTTGGAAAACTTAAATATGGCCACGTATTTACATTTTAATACTTATTTCACATTTAAGTCACAATGAAATCCATTTATTTCATTAAGACCAGAAAAAAATGTAAAAAGAGAAGCAATTGCAACAGAACATGTTTTTAAGGGTGTGGGATCACATTTTATTAACACTGTGAAATGTAATAAATTCCTTTTGAAGATGTTACATGTCAGCAGTGAAAAACTTGTAAAACACCATAAGCATTAGAACTTAAGCATATGTTAGTTCAACAAAATTTGCAAGGTATTTCCATACTGCCTATAATCTTCTACAGTTATTCATATACTATTAATTCATTCAGAAGACTCCTTTCAGTTAGCAAGGCTAAGTTTTTGGAGCAGCCATGATTTCCATGGGTTACATCTCCCTGCTTCATAGGCTTTACAGCTTTGGCCCAGGAAAACAGTTATAACCCTTTTTTTGTTCTTACTCCAGGCATGTTTTGTCCTCCCCCTCCTCTAGGTAGAAGGCAAAACTGGCAGGGAAGGGGACCCTTATTCCTCCAACCACAGAACAGAAAACTCTCAGAAACAACAGAATCATCTACTGGCCAAGTCTGAGAATTTGATTCAGACCCATTGCAGTATGAAGGGTTTTTTGCTGTGGGGTTGTTTTTTTTTTTCTTTGATTTAATTAAATTTCATTAATCATTAAATGTCATTTATTATCACTAATATTCAATATAATTAATACACTTCAAAAACAGTCCAAGAAAACATTTTCCTCAGGTATATATACAAGTTATTACAGTAAATTTGTTGTCATTCAAACTGTAACTCAGCGCTTTTCAATTTATGTTTGTTCAGAGCTCCTTTTCTCTCACAAGTTTCTATGTAGCTGTCTATTTTGTCCTTTTTCAAAAAAAAAATTAGTCTTTCCCTGAAGCTAGCCCCATAGTCTTCTCTGTTCAAGGGAAGATAAAGTTAGCACTTAGTTTGTTTTCTGACAGGAAAAAAAAGGACAAATCTTATGCCTTGACTGTTTCTCTTTAAAAAAAAACCAAACAAAAAACAACACACAAAATCCTCCAAACCTTGAGTACCATTTTTGGATGGTGTGATATTTTATTCTTTGTTTTGTTCCTGGCATTAAGTTTTATTTGTTGGCAAAAAGAAATCTTGTACCTCCAAGCTTGTAACTCAGAGGCAGGGAATGACAATTCACAAGCTTTAAAAAAACTTTATCATGGTTTGGTGCCATAACTGTGCAGAAGAGTTCATCCAAAGCCACATATCACTGATGTACCTTTGTTTAGGAAATCTTCACATATGATAACCCTCCAAAAATGATACAGCTCATGAAAGATGGTAAAAGAAATTAAAATATTGCAGATAAGCATAATTAAATGAGAGGTTATGTCCTATAATAATATCGACTAAATTTTCCTTCTAAGCTAATAAAAAAATGAGCCTTAATGGCTCAAATACCACAATTATTCTTGTATACTGAAAGTCAAAGGAAAAGAAAGGTGTGTCCTAGCTACTAAACACCATCAATACTGACTTGTTAATTTTGGCACTACGTTGCTGAGATTTTGTATTCTTCATCTGGGCAACTGACACCACAAAAAATTTAGATATATCTTTCATCCCTTCCTGCCATGCAATTTATTCATTTCCCCAACTACTGCACTTTTTTCCTTCTCTTTACTTCTTGGACTCACTGCAGAACGCTTTCAGATATATTAAAAATACAGCTGCATACATTCTAAAGGGGCAAAATAACATGGTGTTCGTTAGTCTACGTTTAACCAGTGCCCTAAGATTTCATGGCCTAAATAAATAGGAATAGAGTAGTCAGGACAGTAATTCGAACAGAAATACAAGCACAGCATGCTCCTCATACTACACACACGGTGATGTTTCATCTACTTAACCCACAGGCCATTCTGAAGGTAATAACGTGCTACCTCAAGAGGCTAGGGTTTCATTACACTTTTAAGAACTAACAGGTGCGCCCCTGTGGCTTGCCAAAACGAGTCGTGATGAACTGCAAAACTAATCCGCTCTCTCGCTGCTCACCCCGGGTCGCGCTGCACCTGGCCAGTGAAATGGCAACAGCGCAGTTTTACGGCCGGCCATCCTCGTCCCACTGCCGCGGACCTCAAAGTGCTTAGGCCAGGTGGCTAATCTGCACGGCACTGGAGGAAAAAAACCCTAAAATTACGACCTTCAACGTGGATCAGTTACCCAAAAGTCCAAAAGTAGGCTCCTACTCCTTATCCCCTTTTGGCAGTTCAGCAGAAACTAGCAAGAGCCTCAGAATAGTTGTGCTGAGACATGCATGAAGGTCGGACAAGTTCTCAGGTGTCTGCGGGAGCTTTTTCATGGTGCTCCTCGCAAGCCCTTCGGTCTCTGAACTGCCTCGAAGGAGCCACCAGGGCCACCCGCCTCCCCTGGGCTCACCTGCAGCAGGGCCTTGCCCGCCCGCGAAGGGCCGCTCCCGGCGACCTGCAGCGCGACGCCTCCCCGCACACGTGTGACAACACCAAAGGGGTGGATCGGCCCCTGCCACGGGGCACCGCTAAATACGGCGTCTGCAGGGAGTCCGCGCTGCCTGTAAACAAGCTTTGCTAACAGAGCCCAGCGTTAGAAGTGAAAACTTTCCGAGCTCGGTGCCAGGAGAGCGGGAGGTGCCTCGGCAGAGGCGCGGGGGGCGGAGACAGGGCGCTGGCAGCCCCGGAACCGGCAGGGCCGGCCCGGAGGAGGAGAGTGCTGGGTATGGCGGCGCCCGCAGCGCTGCAGCGGAGCGTGGTATCCCCTGCGGGCAGGCACACCGCCTCCCTCATCTTCCTGCACGGCTCAGGTGCCTGCTTTCCCTCCCTTCTTTCCCCGCTGCCCGTGGGGATGGGGCGCTCCGGGGAGAGGGCAGGGTCGGCCCTCCGGGGCTGCGGGAGCGGGGCGGCGGGATGGGGTGGCCGCGGCAGCCGCCAGGCCTGGGAAGAGCTTTGAGGTTACCCTGTCCCCGCGGCTCTGCCCTCCTCAGGCCGGGGAGGAGGAGGCGGCGGCGGGCGGGTGCCCGGAGAGGGTCCCACAGGGACGGCGCCGGTTCGCATCAGCCCGGCTTCCATGAGAACACACGCGTTCCAGGACATCACAGAACACGCTCAGTTGGAATGGGCGCATAAGGTTCATCGCAGTCCAACTCCTGGCCCTGCACAGGACACCCCGGGAGTCACACTGTGTGCCTGAGAGCATTGTCCTCTTGAGGCTTCAAAAGGCTTCTTGAACTCTTGTCAGCCTTGGTGCTGTGACCACTACCCAGGGGAGCCTGTAACAGAGCCCAGCCACTCTCTGGGTGAAAAACCTTTTCCTGATACCCGACCTTACACTTCATACCGTTTCCTCAAGCCCTGTTACTCCCCAAATTGCCCCTCTCAGAGGGTAGCCACATGCAAAGGATGATTTTCACAAGTAAAGTGGCTCTTCCTGTTTTAGGATCGGCATGAGAGTATTGTTGTCACCTTTTAAAAGCCAGTGTGGCTTGACAGACTTGTGACTGCTCAGAAGGGCCGTGTCCGTGTCCAGACTGGCTTCATGGCCACCCTCTGCTGGGGGAACTTACCTACATCAGTGACTGGGCTGAGGGTAGGGAGGGGGCATGTGTTTTGTTGGGTTTTTTTCCTTAAACGTTATTTCTAGAGAGCTAAAGAACAACAAAGTCCACATGACATTAAAAAAAAAAAAGAAAGAAAAAACCCAGTAATCTTAGGTCTTTAGTAGATCAAGGCCTTGGTAATCAATACTGTTGAGCTGCCCATGAGCGTATGACAACATGCTCAACACTTTACCTGTCTTTTGCTTACTTTTGCTTTTAGCTGATGCTTCTGTTTAGTTTAACAAAGATGTGTGTCCTTAATAAATTAGTTTGATTTTACTAGTCTAGTTTAACTTTGCTTTTTAAAAATTCTGTGACTAAAAGAATGAAAGTGAAAGAGTTTATGTGTTCAGCTCTCTTGTTAATGCTAATGCTTTAATGCTTGAGGAAATAATATTCTCTAATGTTGGAAGAGTAAGGGAAGATTATGGTTAGAGGTTGATTCCGCATGTGGTTAAAGTACTCTACAATTTTTTTTTTTTTAATATATGATTTCATTCATAATGTTTGTAATGGGGTGGTTTTATTTGGTTTCTAAGAGTTCCACAGAATAGAATTTAAAACAGAAGCAGCCACAGTGCTGTTGCTGTGGGCTGGCCTGTAAACCTGAGTTGTAAACCTTTGTACAGCTCTTGTGATGGAAAGTGGCAGTCAAATGGCATGAATCCATTCTGTTCATAATGCTTGCTCTAGACAAACTGTAACAAATGCTGAAGGTAAATGCAAAATGGTATAGAAAAAATTTAGAAAAATCCTGGGGTACTCTACATCCCATTTAGGTAGAGGTTCCTTTTGGTAGCTTGGCAAGGAAGGCAAATGGACATAACAAGTATGTAACAGCTTTTTAGGCTGAGGATTACAATTTTGCATGTTGTAACAAGCACAGAATCATAGGCTGGAAAAGACCTTTTAGAACATTGAGTCCAACCATTAACCAAATGCTGCCAAGTCCACCACTAAACCATGTCCTTAAGTGCCACATCTACACATCTTTTAAATACCTCCAGGGATGGTGACTCAGTGACTTTCCTGGGCAGCCTGTTCCAGTGCTTGAAAGCCCTTTCAGTGAACAAAATTTTCCTAATATCCAATCTACATGTTACATGTTGTTAAATTTAAACTTTGAACAGAAAGAAAACTTGAAAATTCAAGCTATATTTGAAAGGAAAGAAATTCATATTTTGCTTGAGGAGGGAGAAAAAGGTAATATAGCTTCCATCAGTCTTTTTCCGTTAGTAAACTGACTCAAAACAGAATCACCCATCATTTGCTTCTTTTTGTAGTGTTCAGAGGAACATAAAACCCTAAAATTTCAGAAGAGCTTGAAAGACTTAACACTTCAGGAGGTTTGTTGGTTTTTGTCTGATGTCACAGTCTCCTCTCTTTCTCCCTTTTCTTCAAGTTCTGTTCTTAAGAAATCAAACTGCATTATCTGAGCATACAAGTTTGAATAGCATTTGGACCAGGACAGTTTTTGACACACAGAAAGGTGTAGTTAAACTTTCTCTGAGTTTTCTGTGACCTTTTCATGGACAAGTTGTGTTCAATAGCAGTAAATGTTTCTGCAGATCTTTGCAAAGTTTAAGAGGTGGGAATAAATAATAAAGTAATGATTTATCCTACATCATTAAGGAGTCTGTAAAGACCTAAGTCCCAGTTCTGTAATCATTCAGACAGTTGGTTGAGTTACCTGAGGGTTCATTCTGTGCACGTATTTGCAAGCCCCAGACCTTGGCTTTTTAACTAAAAAAAAGGACTGTGTGGGGAAAAAAATGTCAGTTCGAGCCTCCCTAAGATACATTGTTTATAACTGAGGTGACAATAGCCTTCAGGAAAACCCTTGTACATCAAGAGTGTCTGTGAAGAATCAGAGGTGTCTTTGGACTTCAGGCCATACTACTTGCTTAAGCAAAGTGCTTGTGGGAGTGTGTTCTGAAGCATCACGTTAAGGAGGTAACTTTGATTTTACTGTTTAACTTAGCACAGGATAAGATTTGTGTCAGTTTCGCAACTCTGTTTTTTATTTGTCACATGGAGTGTTTAGGTCAGAGAACAGTTAGTTCTAGTTATGCTAATTGTGCTTAATAGGGAAAAAATTGCTGGGTTTGAATCCTTCTTGCCTTCTGTTTTAATTTTGAAAACACATTAATTGTGTGTGTAAATAAAAACCACTGAATTTTGTTCAAAAAACCACTTTCGAGTCCTAAAACAAGAGCAGATTTTCTCCTTTGGAGAATTACAATAATTTTAACAATGAATTGGTGTACTCATGTGACAGTGTTCAGGTGAGTCCATGAAATGTGGCAGTAAGCCTGGCTAAGGACAGTGATATTTTCTTCTTTTGGTTTGGCCATTTTATTGAAAAGAATGGGGTGAGTTCGGAAGTTAAACCAAACAATTTGAACTAAAATAATAGAGAATATTAGCAATTTGAATTGGTAATGTATGGGAACTTCAACTTCAAGCAAGACTGAAGTCCTATGGCATGAGTGGCAGCAGTGAAATTCCAGTTTGCTGAGCCCCCACTAAATTTTTTAGATTGAACGTCCTTCCTACTGTAAACTGTATTCCTTGATGGACTGGTTTGCTCAAGCTTGAAGTATTGTATGATATTGAGGACTTGTGTGTGCCTGCTCTTCAGAGGGGTGGCAGTGAAGTTATGGCTGAAGATACCAGTGATGCAAAGGCAAGCTGGAGAAACTGCTGTGTATATGTGTATTTGTGTGAAAGGAGCATATGCTGTCTGCAGAAGAGTTCATCCTGTTCATAGCACTTCAGTCTGCAGGGGTTTTGGCTGTAGGCTGAGTAGGTAAGACTAGGGAAAAAACAGATTGGGCTTGGATCTCAACTAGTTTTCAAACAGAACTGTGTGATTAAGGTTTCTTTGAGAGTCTGCTAGATACTGTAATTGAACCTATCTCTTTACAAGTTGTGTTTTTCCCTTAAAGCCGATGTGCAATGTTAGCATAATTAAATGTGAAGAACTTTTTTACTAGGTTCTGAAGTGGCTTAACATAAAATTCTCTTGTGAAAGTAATTATCTTTTCTAAGGGGAGCAACAGTTATCTCACTTTTTAAGATGTTCATCAAGATTTTTGTTTATCACTTATTAGCAAATGAGGTAAACTGTAAGTAAGACAGAAGGCCTTGTGTGTGCTTGGGAGATACTTAAGTCATTGAATGTAGTGAAGTATAGATTAAACTTCTGTTGTGGGATCTCTTAAGTAGTCTTTTTCTGGGAAGTTTTGAGTCCATTGGAAAGGGGACTGAAGTTGTTCTAGAAAGTTCTTTTTAGCATTTTAGTGTATTAACTTCATAATTTGAAATTAAGTCAATCTGAAGTATATTTGACATTATAAAGTTTTCTTGCTAAATGCACAAAATAATTCTTTTTGTACTATTCTCCGTGATACAGGTGATACTGGCCAAGGAGCAAGAGCATGGATAAAACAAATTTTGAATCAAGACATGGCATTCCAACACATAAAAGTAATTTACCCAACAGCTCCTGCCAGGTATTGTTTAATATATTGTCACTGTAGGATTAAATTATTGTGTTCCAAAACTGTAAAATACTCTCTGAATATTGGTACAGACTGTTGTAACAACTTCTTCTTCTTTCTCATGTCTATGCTTTTTGACAAAACTGAAGCTCAACCATGCATTGTTGCCCAGGAGCTGGGATTTTGAGTGGTTAAGACTCTAAACGGTTCACGGAAGTCACAGCCTCTAGTTGAAATTTGGGTATTGTCCTCATAGTAGCTTTCCACCTCCTTCATATGAATAGAAGATGATACTGCAATGTGTGTTGTAGTGGCATTATAGAGTCATGATCCGGATCACAGTCCTACCTATAATAACTCCCATATATTAACCATTAAAATACTGGGTTGTATTTAATGCCAGGTTTCAGTTCTGAAGGTGGTCGGTCTTTTGGCAAGTAGGATGTCAAAGATCCTCAGCTCCCAGAGAAAGGGCTGGGAATTTAAAAATGCACATTACTTCTTGTTTGAATCCTCACCCAGCTATTTCAAAGAGAATTGAGTTCAGCATTTGCTGTAATCTCAAGTCTTGTTATTAAATGACTCTGTGTGTTCAGTGGTAGATGGAAGTACAGATAAAACATTTTTCCCTGTAGGAATTTGAAAGTTTATGAGCTCAAACCTAGAGGCTAAAAGTTGGACACCTACCCCCATACTTAGCTGTCCAAAGATAATATTAAATGTATACTATATAATATGTCATGAATTTCATATATTATGTATGTAGCATATATAAAATACTAAATTTCAGTGGTGTTTAATTTTTCTTAATACAATTTCTTTTAAGGTGTCAGTGGCTCTAAGTTAGGAAAATGTTTCCTTGGAAGGTTATGAGGTTGAGTTTCTTTCTGAATTTCTGCATAAGTGTGGATGAATGCTGAACGGAAAAGGAAATTGTGACACAGACTTTTCAAGTACAGAGGTTTCAAAGTCAGAAAAAGATTCTTGGAGGGTATAAACAAGTATAATAGCAGATTTTGTCTGGCATTCACTAATACATGAAAAAAAAAAAAACCTTTTCCTTGACCATGTATTTTTTATGGTCTACTTAGGCAGGAAAAGCAACTGAGAGATTGCAGTGTGAATGTACTCACTGTGTTACAGAAAAATGAAGCCCGTGAGTGGAAGCCTTTGAAGCGGTGTGTTCTGGGTTAGCGGGGAGTGAGCAACATTTTCTGTAGATAATGTGCTCGTTACTTCACTGATGACAGGCTGAAGTGATGCTACAGTTATCAGTGGCACATCACGCATCCTTATGGGCTCCACTGCTTCCCTACCAGCACAGCAGATACTGGGGAAATGCAGGAGGAGTTGCTCCCCTGGGAGATGATTTTTCTCCTTATGCTACATGCAGCCAGAGCACCTCAGACCACATCCGCTGGGCCGGTGCTTCGCTTTTCCATCCCACTGCACTTCTGAGGTCCAGTCCTTTTCTCATTTGTTCTGGTTTCTTTGGGTAACTACAGATGTAAACTATGTGTGAATAATTAATGAGCAAGACCTCCTGACTCAAATGAAGGAATTTGTTTTTACTTCAAGACTTCCAATTTCAGTACTTTGGTAAACAGATGGGAAGAAAGATACTGTTGTAATTAAAAGATGTGAATAAACAGTTTATTTCACTCTCCTTTTTTCTTTTTTAAGTTGAGGTTACTCTTGTTCTTTTCTAGAGCAGGTAGGGTCATGCATGAGTTGATTCAGAAGTGGCTTTTAGCAGAACAGAAAAGACCCACAGTGTTTGTTTTTGGCTAGCGAAGTACTCTTGTGTACAGCCCTCTGTTGCTGATAAACAGCCCTAGCTGACACAGTAAGATAAAGCAGATGCTCCTAAGTACAGCAGTGTTTGCCACTGTTTGCAGCAATGCTGAAGTGAAGTTTTTGATGATACATGACATTGGTTGAAACCACAATAACAAAGCATTTACAGATCTATTTCATATTGTTCTGGTATTCAAGAACAAGCCACACTATGCTTTTTTGAAATGGTTTTGTAACAGTTGCCTTCCTTTCTTTCACAGAAAATAAAAGCAAAGCCTAAAACTTCCAAACTGGAATGGCAGACATTAAAGTGAATAAACTTGAACATATATGTTGGTTTTATGTATATATATATATGAATATATATATATGTATATATGCATATATGTTTTGATAACAATTCATGTTTCTGGCACCAGGGGAGGAATTCAGCATCCTTGTTAATGAGACCTATGGGTGGGTGGTTATGGGGATGCAGATGTGCTGAAAAGATTCTGAAACCAGATCCTGTGCTCACGTAGAAGCTGAGTAATGTGCTGGCTGAAAGTCAGGCTGCTGAGAGAGAGCCTCTGTGGGTCTCTAACCTGCCACTGCACTGTCAGTGCAAAACTTGCCTGCAGGTTCTTGTGCTGATGATGAAATCAAAGAAAAGCTTGAAGCTTGGCAGCACCCTCCTAGGATTGGCTAATGTGCTCTTCTGGCAAAATACTGTTAATGTGGATGTACTTCATACTTCTAAACTCCTGTCTTTTCCAGGATAACTTTGCACATGCACATTGAATGTTCTCTGTCAAAGTAGTTATGCCAGTAAAAGCAGGTTTGATGATATAACTGCAAAGCTGGGGGCTTTGGCAGGATAAGCTGCAGGTCCTCACATTTTTGATGGATATTATTCTGCTGATATATCCTCAGCTGTGGTCTTATACCTTCTTCACCTCTATTCAACAGAGTTCTGAAAAGCAGTGGAATTCATTCATTTTTCAACACAACATCGAAATTTTTTGTTGTTGTTGTTGAGGATGGATTTGGGTTATATTTATGTTTTGTTTAGATTTTATCCCAGGTGCTGAAACATGCATATTTTTAATTTGCACAGCATCAGAGGTTCAGACATGTTTTGATTCAAGAGTCAATGTATTTGAAAATTATTTTGGAAAACCAGTCCAGCATATAATTGGGAAGAATTCTGAAATATGTTCTTTGGCTTCACTAGCATTGATTTCAGTAAACACTAGAGAGGATTATGGGTAAAAGCAATGGAATGTTACTGAACTACATTTCATAAAACTGGTTTTTATTCTTCTCTATAGGTCTCTGTAAAAAGTCACACTTCCTTTTTTAAAAGAGATTTACTTTGATTTAATGATTTTTATAATATTCAGGGTTTGTACGGAGAGTGATCACCTGATGTCCCCTGGACAGGACGTGTTTGCAGCATTTTTTCTCACTTATCCCCCATCAGATCAGAAAGTGCAACGAGTCTCATACTTGGTTGTCTCCTGAGCAAAAATAACAATGTAGATAGTGAAATTTACAGTTAAAAGAGAAAAACTTGGAAAAATACTAAGTAAAGTGCATATGGTAAAAAGCATGCTTAGATAAAAATGGGAAAAAAAAGTGGATTTGAAGGCTTGGTGTGATGCAGTGAGAGTAGTGACACCTGAATTTAGAATATGTTTGGAAATTAAAGGCATGTACCTGGGGTATGCAAATTTTGCTATACAAATTAAAAGTTTTACACATTGCTTGGAGGTTTTGGTTTTTCCTATGTAATGTAGTCTACTGGGATATTTAAAAATGAGTAAAGAACTTGGTTTAACTGTATCTAACTTTCTTTCAAGATTAGTGCTTCTGCACATAGATTAAACTTGTTAAACACAAGAGAATTCTATTTATGTATGTAATGTAGTCTACTGGGATATTTAAAAATGAGTAAAGAACTTGGTTTAACTGTATCTAACTTTCTTTCAAGATTAGTGCTTCTGCACATAGATTAAACTTGTTAAACACAAGAGAATTCTATTTTCTCTCCATTGTAATGGTAATATATATCTTTAAAAAAAAACAAGCTCAAATTGGAGACCTAGTAGCTGATGCAATCTGTAAAGCCACGTCTACACTAATAGTTTTCAAGGAAAGGGTTTCTTTTTTCCCTTTTTATTTGGGTCAGGATGGCTACAACTTTAAATACAGTTTCAGCTGCTACAACTGTGACTTAAACATTAGGTTTCTATTGAGTTTCTAAATCAGAACTGAATACCACCCAATTTAACCTTTTTTTTTTTTAATAGAAAGTGATAGTTTAAATTGGCATTGCAGGAGCTAACGTGGTAAATTTAAAACCATTTAGGCTCTGCTTGTTTTAATACATATACCTTGCCTTCTATAATTCCCTGAAAAAGTCTAGGCCAAAGATTCTTTGCGTTGTCTTGCATTCCATTCTGACAGTCCTTTCTTTTTTTTTTAAGTCAGAAAATCAAGTGTAAATACTACTTTGGCTGTTTTATGGATCTTTTTGACATTCACTCAACAAACCTTTCTGTGGGTTGTAAGCCTCTGTGCAGATCATATTGTCTAGATGGGGTTTTTTCCCAATTTATTCTAATTTCCATTATCTTTATGTGGCTGGTAAGGACTAGGAGGCCCGATACTCCATCTTTTCACCTAAATTCACGTCTTTGCTCAGCTCGTGGGTGGAAATGAGCTTCATCTCACCATAGTCCCCATCTGGCTGTATCACAAAACCACCAGACAGTTTGGCACCACTCGGCTCCACTGGCAGCCTCTGCGTGTGAGAGGCCTCAGACTGGAAAAGCAGCAGGGGTACTGCAGCTCGGACTTGAGATGGATTGGAGGGGAGCGTGCACAGTGCCTATCATACTGGTTTTGGCTGAAGCAAATGTTACTAATCCTTGACTTTTGTAAGCCCTAACCTCATTCATAAATTTAACACAAAGGAGTCTTTTTTAAAGGTGGGAGCTTGAGGGAGAAATGGAAAAGGTTTTGGTTGGTATCACGGAGTGGTTCTTTCATCTCTTTTAAGTAGAAATTCAGCGTGTTCTGCATAATAGTGCTCAAAGCATGCTTGGATAAACTTTGTATTTTCCTTTTGTTTCTGCTCTGGAATTAGGCGAGGAAAACTTTATGGATATGCATGTATCTGATGCTTACATCAGATGCTAAATGGCACGTGGAATGCAGTAAACACTTGTCAGAGATAACTGTCGTGCTTGGGGAAAACAAATTAAAATATTATGGAAATAATCTTGGATTTCTAGTCCCTTTTACTACATTGTGCTCTTAGGCATCCTTCTTCTTGTTTTTCTTCTCTCAATCCTTTTCCAGTACAGAAGAGTTGGAGACAGTGGTGTTTATATCACCCTTCCAGCAAGCTGTTGTGGATTTCTTAAGTTATGTGCCATTCTGTGCTCTTGCTTTACAGTCTTTTCAAGGGTTTCTGTGCTTAGCTAGTGTCATTCATCTATCCTAAGTGTTGCTTGCCACCAGCTTGTGAAAAATGCCACTTTGAATCCCAGAGTGCCTTTCAGACTCCATAATGGAGAGCTGATGCAGATTGGACCCTGGTTTGCCTCTTGCCACTTTCTTTCAGTGAATGTATAAAGCAGCCACTCTTAGCTGGTTGCTGAGGAACTGGCAATGTGTATTAGAGGTCTTTTATGGTCTTTTCAACCATAAAATTATTGTTGTTCTCTCATTAGTACCAATCCCCACAATTTACACTACCCTCTCCAAAAAAAAAAAAAATCCCCAAACAACAAAACCAACCCAGCAAACCAACAGAAACAAAGAAACAGAAACAAACTTAATTTCTCCCGCTGAGTTTTATGCCAGATTCTATTGCAGCTCTCTTTGTCTTGAATGAATAAGATTTGTTTCGAGTAACAAAAGCTGTCAGCATAGTGTTTCTTCAGGTGACCATTCTGTACCGGCTCAGTCAGCTCTCATTTCAGACAAAGTGCATCCAGAACAGCTCTATCGAAAGCATTTGCATGTGGTTGAGTGAACAGGCACAGCCTTTTCTGGAGAACAGCCAAAATTGCTCCTCATGGAGATGACTCTTGCCTTCCTTTCAGATCTTTTTTTTTTTTAAAGTATAGTTCTAAGTCAAAGCAGTTTGAATTTTGGATGCATCATATGCTCTGTTACCGCACCACAAAGCTTCATTGTTAAGATATGTTCACCCTCAGTTTTAACGTAAGATGTACCTTGGACTAGAGTTTCCAATTTATACTTCTTATTTGACTAGCTGGATTGTCTGCTTTCCTCCCTATTTCTTTTAAAATTTGCTTTCTGCTTCAAGTAGACAGTGGGAATTAAAAAGCAGAATTTTGACCTAAATTTTCTATTGAAATGTAGTACTGGAATTCAATAGTGACATTATGCTATGAGGGAACTTGAGACATAGGAGTAATTTGCTTTCATTCAAAAACCCTGCCATCAGCTTTAAGAGAGTCAAGACTTGCTTCTAGAGATTGGAAGGGGGCTTTCAAGTTCCTCTGGTTTAACCCCCCAACAATGAGCAGGGACATCTTCAACTAGATCATGTTGCATGGAATCCCATCCAGCCTGACATGAAATGTTTCCAGGGGTGGGACATCTGCCACCTCTGTGCAACCTGTGCTGGTGTTTCAGCACTCTTATTGTAAAAAATGTCTTCCTTGTAGCTTGTCTAAATCTACCCATTTTAAGTTGAAACATTCCCCTTTGTCCTATTGCAACAGGTCCCGCTAAAAAGTTTGTTCCCATCTCTCTTACAGGCCCCTTTAAGTACTGGAAGGCTGCCATAAGGTCTCCCTGGAGCCTTGTCTCCTCCAGGCTGAACAAACCCAACTCTCTCAGCCTTTCTTTGTGGGAGAGGTGTTTTGATCATTTTTGTGGCCCTGTTCTGGACCTGCTCCAACAGGTCCATGTCTTTCCTGTTCTGAGGATTCCAGAACTGGATGTCGTTCTCCAGGTGGAGTCTCACCAGAGCAACGTAGAGCTACTGTGGTAGTGTGCCCTGTAGATTTTCTCAGAGGAGTGCATAGTCTTCCAAAAGACAGCATTACAGTTTGAGAGTCCCTGCCACCTAACTGAGAGGAGATGCGTTTGGGAAGCAAGAAAAATTGAGGATTTCAGTAATTTTTGGTCTTTCTTTGTCTTTATCTCAATCTTGAAGCCCAACTTCACTATCAATTTCCAGTTCTGTCTGACATTTTGGGAAGTTCTGTCTGGAAGCCTGTAAGCCAGCAGCAGTGGTTTGGGTTTATGTGTGTGGTAATGCAGGGTGATCATAGTGCTGAGCATGAAGGAAGTGATACAACTGTGCATCAGGAGAAAGAGTTGGGGGAAGAATATTTGCCATTTATCAGTGTGCTGTCTTCTACTCTTATTTAAAGCAGCTAGAACTGCTGGCTTGTCTTCTGACTTAAAATGTTGGATAGGGACAGTGATTTATTGGGTAATGAACACAACCACCTGTAGTTTTATGTGAATCACTGTGTTAGTAGCATCATTTTGGAGATGGAGTTTGCCGTGGTTTGAGATCTGAATTTGAACCTTGTGTAGCATCATTTGATTGCTCTCCTCTTCTGTTAAGATAATTTCAGAATAGCTGGCACAATTCTAAACATGATTAAGAATGTCTAGAGGATGCATTCATGCTTCAGAAAGGTGGAAATATATGGTGTTGCTGCTACCTACTTTCATCATATTTTCTTCATCACTACAGAACTCAGGTTAGCAGAAGCTAATCTATCTTGAGTTTGTAAAATCTGGAATGATGTGTATTGCTTTGAAACTTTGCAGTGAAATCAACAGTGAAAATTACTTCTATTTGAGATTAAAAGGATGATAAGTACTTACAAAGATATTGCAGGATATATTTTCCTTTTAGGACATTGAAGTATTGTGTAGGATCTTCTTGAGACTGCACTCTTGTGCGAGAGGTATATTGATCTACAATGATGCCCTTACAAACAGGAGCCATAAAGTTATCAGAAAACATGATTTAGAGTGATTTGAGGATGTTGAGAAGCATTTTAAAGATTCTAATCCTCCTAATGCTGCAGTTTCTTAAATGATGTTTGATATTAGCCATGTCTCCTTTGCTGTCTGTTCTAACTTTTAAATGTTAAGAGAGAAATTCATACAAATTGAACTTTCTTTCAACCGTCTCTTAAAAACGGATACAAGTTTGGAAGCTGGATATACCCGGAGAGAGCGTTCTTGATTCTTGTTTTCTTATATGGCTTTGAATCTTTTATGTGCTCCAGAACAAGCGAAACATAAGCACGCACACCCTTTAAAACTCAGTGAGAAAAAATGCCCGCACAACTTGGGGGACTATGTATTTTCATTCCCAGTTATTCAACAGCACACAGTATTAGAGACACGAAGATTTATTTCTAGTATCATTTTTGAAAGAGAAGAAGGAAAGTGAGGCACAGATGGACTAATGGTATGAGTTTTGATTAAACTTAACAAAGCAAAAAAAAATCCAAACTTAGAGCTGATTATTTAGTCTGACACTGTCCTTAACTGACCATGTTGATCATGTTGGATGGAGTTTCCACTCCACTCTGTAGTTTTTTTGCTTTTGTATATTTCAGTCCAGCTTCTCATGTCACTGTAACATAGGGAATTTTTTTTCTTTGTGGTTTAATTGTATGAAAAAATTTGGTGCTGTATTCTTGGAGCTGTACAGATGGTTCCATGCCAAACATATTTGTTTACCGTGGTAATGTCTGAGTTGTAGTGTGCCAGCTAATAAAGGGATTATTTAAGGAAAAAGGTGAATGACTAAAACAGATGTGCCAGTTGGATGAACCATTAAAAGAATCTTACTTCTCAGCTTTATGTAAAGGTTATTTTTAATGCATTTCTGAGAAATCAAGAGTGCTTGCAAGGGTGTTTTTGAGGCAGCTGAAAGCCACTTGTCTGTTTCCTTGGGGGTCTTTTCCTGTGGGCTTAAAAGACATTGGTCTTTCATCTGTCTTACTGAAGAATTTGCAAAGACAGAAAGAAGAAATCCTCAGTTTCAACATCTGATCAAGTATTATAATCTCATGATGAGTTTTGACCTGTTTATAAATGGCATGATCTTGTCATTTAGTTGTGGGGAAACCTGTTTTAGTATTTATGTAATGTAAAAGTAAATTGCTGTAATGCGATATATGTATGTATCTTTGTTCCGTATAAATCCTGGGTCATGCTGCTGTAATAATATTAAAACCTCTCACATCTTTTGTTACACAAATATTAGGTACTCTGACATTGCTAGAAAATGAAGCACTCTGGCTGCTAAGCATTTTAACCAGGATTGATGTAAAAGTGTTTGAGAGAAGCTAAAATCATGGATTAAATGCTGTTTGCCCAGGCATTTAGTTTGTACGTCACATTGTCCAAGTAACTTCCAGAAACTCCTTTGATTCTGCTCTTGATAGGTTTCACTGGAATGTCTCTTCTTAGAAATTAACTTCTGTAAATCAGATACTTGTAATCTTATTTCTTAGGTGGTGGTCAATTCATTTGGGAAGAATCCTGGAAACAGGATTCTAAAGAGAAGACAATAAAAAAGGCAAATGCATTTTAATAATGCTTTTAAAAATGTAGCTTTAGATTGCTTGGTATACAAGATATTTCCACTGAATTTCGTTCAATTTAGGAGTTAACTTTTTAATAGACAAGTAAAGGCTACCTTGAGAAAAAAATAGCTCTATTTTTAAAATTCTGGTGCTTAAGTCTAGAGTTTGTATTAAGGGAATAATTTGTCATGTGGAAATGATAAGTTAGTTTTGAATTAAGGAAATGAGGGGTTCCTCAAGGCACTTGGCCACATATTGTGTGGCACTTTCCATAACAGTACGTCTGAGGTACCCAGAAGCTCTGCTGAAAAAGATGAACCTGTAGTGTGTGTTTGTACCTATATGTTGCTGTTTGTTGCCTCTTTCAGTATATTTTTCTTACCAACTCTTAAGTCATGGACTTTTTTTTCGTGTTCGTGACAACAGGCAGAAGAAAACCTATGTTCTCTCATTTTTTACTTTTATGGCTGAGTAGTACAAATAGTATTTTCTGGAACACTTGTCCTAGTGGCATTACTGGTTTAGAAATAGCTGTTTACATATGTGAAGCCTCTCTGGTGTTAATAAAGGCAGAATTTGTTCCTTCATTAAGAATAACTGAATTAGTGGCTTTCTCATTTTAGGTTAGTTGTGGTTTTGTTTAATCCTACTGTAGAAAAAATTCCAGAGACAGCACAGAAGTCAACTTTAGCATTTTCAGTGTGTTCCCATCCAGAAATGTATTAAAAGCTGTCTTTTTGTGGACGATGATTGTAATCTGATCCAAGCTTAAGTAAAAATGAAGAATTTGCCCTGGTTGAACATAGCAAGGGTTTCAAGGGGCTTTGTTGGAGATGATCGATCTCATAGCAGTATGTTTTGTAATATATTGTAGAGCCATTGCAAGGCAATTAGATCACCTTTCTTGGGATTTCAGGGCTCTATTAATCATCTTTATTTAAAAACAAAGAAAAGGCTTCTTTGAATTGAAGGTTTCTTGGTTATCTAAGGTTTGGGCAGCCTGTTGAAGCACTTAAAATAATATTCTGACAGCACAGTATTATGGTGGGTAGTATCATGTCTCTTGTTTGTGCACCAGTCCAGTAAGCACATGGCATTTCTTTCAGTTATTTTTACGAGATACCTGCCCCATTAAGATGAGGATGGCTGTATTTTTTTGACGAAAAGAAAAATTGGCCAGCTTTTTTAACCCGTCAATTTTGTCAAGAATTAGACAATTGAATTCCATAAAGTTAGCCCCTGCAAAGCTGTCTGGTTTAGAAGTTACTTCAATTTGTCATATTCCTGTGTGGATTTCAACCCTAACTTTGTTTAGTATTAAGAACCTCTTGACAGGCTTAAGATTTAAAATGTTTAGCTGACCTAACCAACATTAACATTGAACTGGCTGAAAATTGCATTTTACATAGCTTTCAAATGTTGGCTTTGTTCTTGAAGGACCATATCTTGAATGCAAGGAAATGCAATGTGACTGGATGTAAAAGGAGTTAGACCTCAAAGAGGTTTATTCTCTCTTTTGCTGGAGATATACTGAATTTTTTAGATTATTTATTACATATACTCAAGGCTTTTGATCCTATGCTTGGTTAATCATTTGTTTTCTTTCCTTCCACCCCTTCAGGCCATACACACCTATGAAAGGGGCCTTTTCCAATGTGTGGTTTGACAGGTATAAGATCTGTAATGACGTTCCTGAACACATTGAAAGCATCGATTCCATGTGCCAGGGCCTTACAGACCTGATCAACGATGAGGTTAAGAACGGCATTGCCAAGAATAGGATACTCATAGGTAAGAGATTTATTTATAATGTGTTTATTCTAATGTTCTTTTAATGGTTAAGAGATCATCTCCTTTGAATTTACTCTATCCTGAAGGCTCATGAGCATGGCTTGAAACTGCTGAACTGCCTTTTCAATAGCCGGTCCTCAGCAATATTGAATCCTTATTTAAACCCGTATCAGGTGGGGAATGTGCCTAACTGTAAGCAGTATCCTCAAAATTTGAAACTGTTTTTATTGTCAACAGTCATTTGTAATCATTATTTAAAATAGAGTAGGCAGAGATTTTCTTCAAGAAGTACATAATTTTAGTATTTCCTTTAAGCCCTTTTCAAGGATGGAAAAGTACACTTTCCAAAAATGACGTGCATTTTGGAGAATGGAGATGTAGCATATAAATAATCATGAACTTTTCCTTACTGTTCTAATCAATCTGGGTTAAATTAATTCATGCAGGAAGAATGTGCATGTTACATAGCACTAGAGGTTAACACTTGATAACAAATGAAGTATTAGCTGTAATAGTTTATATGTGTCTATCTTTATTTCTTTTTCTACAAATTTCCAGTAACTTTCACAGTATTTCGGTGAAATAGATAGTGGGATATTGAGGTGCAGGAGTTGAGGGTGATGAAATAGCCTATGGCAGAGAGGGAGTGAGAATTCACAAGTCTTTGGCTCCCTGTCCCACCTCTAGACCGCTAACTATTGGGGAAAAAACTCATAATGTGGGATCTTATAAATTTATGTCCACCTGAGTCACGCCGTCAAAATCTTGCATGGTCGAGTCGCTACCATTCAGCCTGGTGTGTTTTCTTGGTCCAGCCTCATGTTGCTCTGTGAAGGCCTGTACTTGCTTTCCCTTTCTGGCTCGTTGCCCTGGCTGCAGAGTGCATTGTTTTGGATGGCTGTCAGCACAGTCTCTTTGATCTGTCTTTCCTGTGTTATACCTGCTGACTTGGAAGCAGCAGGAAAGGTGCAGGTGCTTTGCTGTTGAGCAGGCTGGGAGATGTTCTGTGTACAGATCCAGTGTGCTACTAGGCTTTTTTACTTTCCTCTGTAGCCTTCAAAATTAGAAATAGTCAGACTGCGAAGTATGAAAGTTGTTTTCCAAGTCATAAGCAGAGTAAGGAAGTTGGCATGCACTGGGTGTTTCATCCCGTAGATTCTTTGGAAGTCCCCGTCTCTGTGTGTTTGCATTCCTCGCGTATAAATCAGAAATAACTGTACTTTTTTTGTCACTCTTGAGAGCTCTGTTTCCCCACCTGACAGAGACTACAATCATACATCCTCATGGTTCTGTCCAATGTTTATGCAAGAAGGAAAATAAGGCAGCCCTGAGTTACTTCATCCAAAGTACAGAAGGGGACTCATGTGGATGCGTAAGAAACTTGGTAGTGGAAAATTGTGTCACTTGTGGCTGTACAAGATTAAGTGTTCTTCCACAAGAACTTTGTGCCTTTTCTGCGCTGGTTTTGATGATTAACCAGTGCATGATGCAGTGAAGAATGAAGCTTAGAGATCCTGTAAGGTCTCTATGCATGAAGGTGGCATTAATTGTCTTCGATAGGACTTTGTGCAAATAATTGCCTGTCTTCTGGCATTGTTTCTTACAGGAAATTAGGACTTCTGTAAACACACTCTGCACCTTTATAGTATTCAACCTGGAGAAGAGAAAGCTCTGGGGATCCCTTACAGCACCTTCCAGTACCTAAAGGGGCCTACAAGAAAGCTGGGGAAGGACTTATTACAAGGCCATGTAATGATAGGACAAGGTAGAATGGCTTTAGACTGAAAGACCATAGCTTTAGATTAGATTTAGAAAGAAATTCTTTACTTT
>VZRR01000831.1:0-137337 GCA_013398015.1 Oreocharis arfaki | reverse complement strand
GTGGATGCGTAAGAAACTTGGTAGTGGAAAATTGTGTCACTTGTGGCTGTACAAGATTAAGTGTTCTTCCACAAGAACTTTGTGCCTTTTCTGCGCTGGTTTTGATGATTAACCAGTGCATGATGCAGTGAAGAATGAAGCTTAGAGATCCTGTAAGGTCTCTATGCATGAAGGTGGCATTAATTGTCTTCGATAGGACTTTGTGCAAATAATTGCCTGTCTTCTGGCATTGTTTCTTACAGGAAATTAGGACTTCTGTAAACACACTCTGCACCTTTATAGTATTCAACCTGGAGAAGAGAAAGCTCTGGGGATCCCTTACAGCACCTTCCAGTACCTAAAGGGGCCTACAAGAAAGCTGGGGAAGGACTTATTACAAGGCCATGTAATGATAGGACAAGGTAGAATGGCTTTAGACTGAAAGACCATAGCTTTAGATTAGATTTAGAAAGAAATTCTTTACTTTGAGGGTGGTGAGACACTGGAACAGATTGCCCAGAGAAGCTGGGGATGTCCATCCCTGGAAGTGTTCAAGGCCAGGTTGGATGGGGCCCTGAGGAACCTGGTCTAGTGGAAGGGCTTCCTGCCCATGGCAGGGGTTGGAACCAAATCATCTTTAGAGCTTCTTCCAATTCAAACCATTCTGTGATTTTTTGGTCGAAAGAAAATATGAGTCCAAGTCAGTATGTCTGCATCAAACTGTAATGTCCACTGGAAAAGGAGAAATGGGTGACCTGAAATTTTTCTGAGTTTAGGAGATTGGTGTATCATGGAAGGTATGGTTGCTTGCTTAGAATGTCAGATAACTAAGTCTTGTCAGATCTTTTTAGATTTCTCTTTGAAAAAGCCAGGAATATCCATCTGGCACAAGAAGATGGGGCTTAAGGTAACAGGTGGGGAGCAGTCAGTGGATTTGTGACTGCTAATGCCATGGAGTTGGAGGAGGCAGCCTTTGTGAGGTAAAGGGGAAAAATAAGACATTTATAGCAGTGGAAACCATGGTGAAATTCTGCTATGAATTCATAGTACATTCACTGCTGTTGAGTCATGTTGGAGATCCATAATGGGAATACTGGTACATATCTTATTATGGAAAATAGAGACAAAATAGTTGAGAGAAGCAACTGGAGAACTTGGGAGTCTGTGAAGACCAGTGGGGGCCTTTTCGGGAAGGTCACAGAAACCAAAGAGCGGAGCAGTTGCATGAAGGTACTTACAGGGAATGAAATGCTCCTTAAAGGGTTAAGGAAAACTGAGTTGAGTGACCATTTTGTAGTAAGTGGGAGTTTTAATGACTGGAAAGAAAACAAAATTACTGTGAGGAGCGTAACAAGATTGAAGGTTATGGTTTTCTGTGGGATAGAGGAGTAGAAATTACAGGCTGAGGGTGAGTGTCAGATATTGTTGGATGAGGGTGAGCGAGGCGTTAGGCAAGCAGGAAGGTGGGCAGCTGCTGACAGCTCAGAGGTGTGGGATAAGAAGGCAAGATCTGAGGGAGCACTGTGCAAAGGTGAGCGAGTGGGAAGAGACGGGAAGCAGCAGTGGGCTCTCAAACATGGAAAATGAGAAGCCCAACACCTGGTGTTCTGGAGGATGATTCCCGTTCTTGAGCCATTCAGTCTTTCCACAAGGCTCAGGACAGTGGGACAGTAAGAGCATTTTCTCTGTAAGAAACTATAGCCTGCATTGTTTGCTTCGAGAGCTTCAAAATCCACAAGTGGCTGCTTGTAGAGCAGAATTCTAAAGCCAAGGATGGAGTCCAGGTTGTACAGTGCCACTCCTCTCTTCTTTATCAAGAAAAATGCTGGTGCAGCCTTGCTTTTAACAGCTGCTCTATGAATCTACTGCTAAAGAATTAAATTACTTCGTTTACTGGATGTAAATGAAGTCTTATTTTTAAAACATCCATATTAATTTTGTGACGTGGCTCATCTACCTATTCCTATCTCCTGACAGTTTCATGAGTTGCTTTCCTTCTAACACAAGTCTTTTGAAGGAAGTAGGCTTCTGATTAAGCTTTATTTCCCCTGACCTTGGAGGAGGAAGGAAGGGAGACTAACAGCAGTACATAATTATTCAAAAAATAATTATATCATCCCCAGAATTTGATAATTGTACTTAGTTTTTAGCCAGACATTCTTGGTGAGTTACTCTTACTGTTCTTTCTGGATAAAGCACTCCTTGCAAATAGTCTTGTAAGTAGGTTTTATTGACTTTGGAGATAAAAGAGTGTTATAAACTTAGTGAAATTTTGACACTTGGAGCTTTGATAGTATCCTTTCTTAAAAAACAGGATGTATTTCTTCTTTATAAATGCCTGAATTCATTGCTAAATTGGCCAAACAAGCCACAGTTTAAAATGTGGGACAATAATTTCTTTTTCTATTTAAAGCTAAGTTGGTTTTTCAGGTGGTGGTGGTTTTGGGTTTTGTTTTCTTGTGTTGGTTATTCTGTTGTTTTGGGTTTTGTTAACTGCTTTCACAGTGATAGTGCACTGTAAAAGAACTCCACTTAGGTGAAAATTGTTGAAGATTTCAGCAATCTTATTTGAGAATATGTCAGAAGCTCTTGAAAGAAATGGCCCTCTCTTTTTCTGAGGATTTTGGTAGAGCTCGCTGTAGTCAACTACACATTGGTGAAAGGCAGTCTTTTTGTTCTTTTTTTGTTCTTAATTTAGCACTGCTTTCCTACTTCCACAGGTCACTTTTTGTACAGCTCAGAAGTGCTGATCCAAGCGTGTTGGTCTCTGCCACCTGTAGTCACTTGTGTAAGCAGCCAGTGAAAATAAGCTTTCCATAACAGTCCTGTAGATTTGACTGAATGCCAAAAAACACATGCATGATTCCTGACCCCTTGTACTGTAACAATAACACGAGACACACAACCACTTTTTGTTTATTGCTAGACTTCTTACATAGCTACTGAACCATGGTGGAAGTAACATGAAAGCTCTGTGCTTCTTGTAAATATTAGCATTTCCTTCTCTCTCAGTGTGTGTGAGCGTGGGATGGGGGGGAAATATCTTGGCGTTGACATCCCAGACAGAGGATTCTGTAAATATGTGAAGATAAAAACGTCCAACAATAAATCATTAAAGCGTTGAGCAAACTAGTTCACCTACAATCTTGGCATTTACGTTTTTGGCTTCTAAGCCTTTTGCTGTCACTGGTCCTATCTTGTACCTTCTGTCTTTATTAGGAGGACATTGTCTTCCATTCAGAGGTACTTAGCTGCCTTGTTCTGATGGAGTAAATTTATAGATTTATTTTGCTGGTTTTCGCTGCAATTCAAATGAGTTTTCTCTTTATGTACCCCCCAACTACCTGGCTTTGTGGTTTATCCAAGTTGTACCTGAGTTGCTGGGCTCAAAGCAGTACTGTTAGTCCATCTTCCCCATAATACCTGCAACATTTCATTAATTTTCAGTGCCTCAGTGTAAATTTGCATTGCATTTATAATTAGGGGTAAATGTTTGCTCCTCTTGGTTTTGGGGTTTTTTTTTGTATCTGAACTGACCATGTGTTTTTCTTTTGGATGTCTGCTACTCTGGCTTACACATCAGGAAGTAAAAAGAGACATTAACAAATGAATAATTCTGTTTCCTTCATACCTCTTTCAGTAGGAGGTGCAACGCAAATTTTAACCAAGAGTAGGATCCAGTACTTGTTACTTTGTTTCCCAGCATTTGATGGTGTCAGTATTAATGTATCTTGAGACTCTGAAAGGTGGCACATTCTCAGTATGGTGAATGACAGGCTTAGCAAATGATAGTGAAGATTAGGAGTAAGTAAGACTTGCAGCAGTAAACTCAAAAATAATTCAATCATGATATTGTCATCATATACAAGATAATGACTTTGGTAAGAAAATAATTATAAAGTGAATCGAGTTCTGATCTTTTCAGCCTTACTGTGAACTCTGTTGAAAACATGTCCTTACTCATCTTTAATAAATGCCTGAATTCAGTGCAAAATTAAATGGATGGATGGGCTTTTAGAATGCTTGAGAGCTGTGCAGACATGCCACAGGGTACAAATTCACCTGTACTTTCTTCACAGTTGTGCCAACAGAACCATAGAACAGTGAGACTTAACAACATTTGCTATTCCATTGTCACGTGTCAGTGCAGGTTCAGCTCTGTTTAGGCAAACCCTTACCATTGCTTTTCTGACTTCTTCTAAAAGACCTCTGCTAACAGAAGGTTCACAGCTCTGCAGAGCAACCTGTTTCTGTGCTTCAGTATTTGCTTTAGAGAGCTATCTTCTACTTTGCCTTCTGTGATTCAGTTTAGAATCACAAATACTGTGAGCATAAAGAATAGGTTGTTCTCTTCCTTTTTCCCATGTTCTGCAGTTATGCTGACTGTAAAAATGACAAGTGAGTGTTCCAGCAGGGCAGTGCTGTCATCCTGTCTAAAAACAACCAAGAAAACACGCTGGGTACATGAAGTAAGCCATAGATTGGCAGAGTAACATCTTAATAAAAATTGATTCGAGACTTTTCATGGATTTTGTTTTCCTTCCAGTGCTAAAAATTACAACTCCTTAGGTACACATGTTGGGTTCCCCTCTATTACCCATAATAGTTGAAAATAAAAGTGTAACTGGTTCTGGTTTTACTGCGAGTTGATATGTTAGAAACAATTGTACACTTGTTTTTACAAGAAAGTGGTAAAACTCATACCACTTAAATATGCACTTCAAAATGTGTTTTGACTGGTGAGAAGGTTGGGGAACGAATTGATTCATGTTCTCAACAAGAGCAAGTGGCTGAGCCACTCGAGGGAAGTTGCCTTTGTTCTTGTAAAGACTCTCAAGTTTGTTGCTCTTGTAAAGACTAAGTAACAAACAGAATAGCAAGGCTATCAAAGGTGTAAACCATTCATTGCAGTTCTGCTGGTGTGCAAAGTTATTGTTTGGTGAAGTTTCATGAAGAGATTAAAACGAGAAAATCACTGCTGTGAGGAAATACGCTTGAGACAAAGTGCATGTTTGAGCACTTAACACAGAAGCAGTGTTCAGGGAGTTCTGTGGAGAAGGGAATTTGCTGTTCCACTGGCATTTGTACTCTTTGCTGATATTCATTTGTGAACCCTGTTTAATGTACATAATACTTCCATTCATTGATGAAAAGGGAAAGTTAAAACAGAAAGTCAGCTTCTTTGTAGATGATGTGTAGAACAAGGTTGTGCTGTTACCATTAATAGAAGGTAAATCACAAAGTCCGTAGAGAGACAGGAAAGTAAACTGAAATGTAGCTTTAGGGAGAAATTCCTGATAACAGCCTGATTAAAGCAACCCTGAGTTGAAATACTAAAAAAGGAGAAATTGCAAATGAAAAATGCTGTGAGAATGGAACGAAAAGGAGGCAAGAGTATGTAATGTATTGTGACAATAACAGAACAGGCCAAGACAATTTCTAACGGTGCTGATGTAGCCTTATACAACAGAAGAGTGATTGTCTCGTGCTGTGCTGGCACAGGCACTGTGTGCTGTAGGATTCATTTCTTGCTACTTTGTTACCAAAGCTGTACGGAAAAATATGAGGAAATACAGGAAAGATGAAGAACAACTACTTCAGAGAGACTAGTGAAGAAATACTGCTTAAAATAAACACCCCAAACTACACCTCTAAACTCAAGTCCAAACACTAATCACATGAAAGTCTGGGGTTTAGCTTCTCGTGTTCCTCTTTTTCTTCAAAATTTGTGCACTAGGTATGATTCATAACGATTTTTTCCCCCATGGCTGTGATTTCTAGTGTGGCAAACAGCTTTGAGCACATGTTAAAGTTTTACCAAAAAGAGTTAAAAAGGGATGTTTGTTGTTTCCTAATTCCGTAGTCATTATAACAAATGGACTAAGGCATTTTACAGTCAGATCTATATGACTCAGGATGCACTTGGCAATATCAAACCTGTGTGTATTAGAGAGCTGTTTTTTCTGTAAAGGAGATTGGACACCTAAAGAGCTTCCTGAATTCAGGAATAGCTCATTGCAGCCACTAAAGAGAAGCATGGCGAGGAAGGCAGTTTTTAGCATTCTCTTATGTATACAGGACAGGAGAGACAAAATAAAGAAACCTTTGTGCTGGATAATAGTCTTTTCTGAGATGCAAACACAGACATTGTTAGATGAAATACAAAGAAACAAATAAAGCTGCAGTTTGACAGTAGGTAAATACTTGGTTTCCTGAACCCCATATAATGTTCAAGTGTCACCATGGACCAGATTATCATTTCAGACAAATACAAATGTGAAACAAATTAACACAAAGCAAGATCTTTAGCAAAAGTGAGCTAGAGGTTTGTTTAAAAGGTTCCTAAGGCCATTTACAAGCTCTGAAAGGAATGGTTTATCACTGAAAAATGGCAGCTGTGATGAGGGTTTCTGTTTTATTCAGTCAGGAATAAATTCCCTATGAGAAATTCAGTTTGTCATCACATACTGTGTTACATCATTCTGTGACTGAGATTACCTTAACATAGTTACTGATTATATTCCAGAAAAGAATGTTTTCATTTTAGTAAAGTATTGCATGGGAGTTTCATTCTGATTCAAATTCTTTAATTTGGAAGTGTGACGATTGTGTGATTTCAGCAGATCTTTCTCAACTAGCAAAGTGAGTTGCAAGCAGCTTTCTTCTTATTGCAGAGGGGTGTTACCTAAAATAAACACTACACTGAAGCAGATTCGAGGTCATAAATGCATCCTTGAGTGAATTTTCTTTGCAACTGAAAGTGTTTTACATAATTGAGCCTGTTTTCTATGTGCTCCCCTTTTAGCCTATACATAAACCTCCTTTGTGAGTCAGGGAAGTTAACACAGAGAGTTAGGTACTTTCCTGAACTGGCATTCTGAGCATTGTAGAGCTAACCCTGTTTAACTGTTTTGAAGGATTAATCACAGTTCTCATTAAAATAGGTATGAGGGGAAAACTGAAAGTGAACATACTTTTTTATTTAAAACCTACTGGCAAACTCTGAACTTCTATGCACAGTCTTTGTGTGTCTTGGAGGTAGATTGGTCTCAAGTAGAGAAATAGATTGGTGAAGAGCTTGCAATGTTCTGCCCATCTAAGGATGAAATGTTGCTGTGACATTTCGATTTTGTCTAACACTCCTGACATGATCTGCGTAGCAATGCTGTATAGTTTATGTACTCTTCGTGCTGAGATCATCTGTATACATGTACTTTTGTGGTTTGTTTACTTTCTGTCATTTCATACCTTTGTTTTGTGTAATATCTGTACCTGCCTCTTTTCCTTCATGCAAAATTTGAATTCTTATAGAAGTTCTTGGCTGAGAATGTCTTTTATGTGTTATGTCAAACTTACACTTTTACTGACATGCTTCTTGTAATTGGAAAAACTAGTCTGCAGCTCTAAATGCTTATTCAAATTGTTGTTTTTGAAGCATTTACCATACAGTGTTTACTCAGAGATTGTTGTGGTACCTGGTGATAAACTTCAGGTATTCCCAGGCAAATCAAATTCAAAGAGCTAGTCCTTTGTATTGCATTTCCTTGTAGTAGTATGAGCCACATAAAAGAACCATTACCTAATATTCTTCTAAACAGAAGGTGACTGCATTGTCAAAGACTGCTGGTGAGTAATTGTAGACAGTGTGCCAGATTGTGACTAACTGGGTACAAAATTTTAAGATTAAATCATTTACAAACTAGTAATGGCTTTTCAATGCAGCTTTTCTTCCTGTAATCTGAAATACTTAAAATGGACTTCGTTTTATATGTTGTCAAAGCGTTGTCTGTATTTATTTGTAAGCAAATGCAAAATGGTCTCTTAGAGTACCAAAAGAGTGCTTCTTTTGGGGTTTGGGATGACAGCATTTGATGCGGGGTGCTGAGGGGTGGCTGGAATCGCCGCTTTAACCCGAAAGCATCCCCTGCAAGGAATGCCCTGGGGGTGCAGCTCGGCACCTCGCAGGCCGACTTCCAGCCCCTGTGCTGATGGCTGGCACCAAGACACANAAGCATTCTTCAGAATGATCAAAAGGAAATTAAAGAAACAATTAGATTCCACATAAGAAAATAAAGGAAACTTCACTGTAGTCTCTATCTGGATACAGTCAATATAATGGCCTGTGTACTGTGTCCCTGTGAAGTAATGTGGTAGTCTGGATTTCTTTCCTAATGAATAAGCGTTTGTCATATAAAAATCATCCCTGAGGAATTATCTTACGTAAGGAATTAGTGCAGTTGAAGAGACATATGGATCACAGAAGGCCGTTAATTCAGAGATCTTGTTAGAGCTCAGGGGGAGTACATTGCATTTGTGCCCTATTTATAATATATCCCAAGGTGTAACATCAAAAATATCCTCAATGCTAGTTTAGTGTGAATGCTCATTGATTGTGTATGACAGAGATCTTTTGTGTGTGAGTGCTGCTAGCCTAGAGGAGAAACAGCTTGAATACAGAAAGCAATGAGAATTACCTGTTCACAGAGTTTCACTTCATTAATGTCCCAGTACGTGTGGCCACAGTATTCAGCTACCTGGTAGGGACCATACACAAGTGGCTTCTGAAGTAATGGCATTTTGGCTGTTCCTTTTTCTCTTCTCTCAGTAATGAATCTTCGGCACTACTTTAGCTTTCCAGTTGTCTTAATTGCATCATGCTTTGATTTAAACCTCCAGCTATGCCACACAAGGTTCAGGTTGGACATCAGAAGGAATTTCTTCACAGAAAGGTTGTTCATCATTGGAATGGATTTCCCAGGGAGGTGCTGGAGTCACTGTCCCTGGAAGTGTTCAAGAAACAATGGAACCTGGTACCAGGGTCTACTTCACAAGGTGGTATTGGGTCATAGGTTGGGCTTGATGGTCTTAGAGGGCTTTTCCAACCTAAATGATTCTGTGCTTCTAAGATCCTTGTAGCCTTTAAGATAAGTTTTTTATTGTATTATGTATAAAAGAAACAAGTCTGAAGGCAGTAAATTGAACACTGGTTTACAAAGATTTACAGAAAAATCCAATCTTTTATTTCTTTTGTTGTTCCCTAGGAGGCTTTTCGATGGGAGGTGGAATGGCAATGCATTTGGCATATAGGTTTCATCAGGATCTGGCAGGAGTCTTTGCCTTGTCTAGTTTTCTCAATAAGGACTCTGCTGTTTACCAGGTGAGTGTGTGGGAGGTGTTATAGAAAACCTGCTTAGCTACATGGAAAATGTGGTGGTTAACATCCAATATACATATTTATTCATCTGAGGCAGTTGATTCATATTCTAAACTTATGCCATTTCCTGGAAATAGATAATCATTAGAAAATAATGATATTAGAATGAATGATAATGATATTAGAATGAATGGTAATGATATTTGAATTTCTAATGAAATTACAATATTAGGAAATTGAGGCTTTACAACTGTCTTTAAACGATGTTTTGTTGTGCTTTTTTGCACAGACAGTACAATTATGAAGGAGATTAACAAATGAAATTCTTTCCTAGTTGTCTTTAGTTGTTAAAGAGTCTGTGTAAGCATAACTATTCCTTTGAAAATTTGTGATGCATTATAATAACCATAAGCCTCCATTTGCTGTCATGAATTTTTTCTGTTTCTCTTATTTGGAGAGGGGTATAGCCCTTAAAGTAAACCTTATCATTTGTCAAGAGTTGCCATATTGGAATTTGAAGGGCATGTTTTTCCAATATTTCCTTGTTTACTTTTACAGAGATAGTACAGTATGACCCCTAAAATGTAGATCAGTAAGTGCAATGCTGTATAAGTCATCACCACGTAATTGTAAATATTCTTTTTAAATTTTTGTCAGTGTGTCTGACAGTGTCTCTTTTCCATCTAGGCTTTGAAAAGAAATGAAAGTACTCTTCCAGAATTATTTCAGTGCCATGGAACTGCTGATGAACTAGTTCTCTACTCATGGGGTGAAGAGACCAACAAGATGCTAAAGTCTCTGGGAGTATCAGCATCACTTCATACTTTTCCAAACCTCAATCATGAGCTGAACAGAACTGAAATAGAAAAACTAAAATCCTGGATTGTGAAGAAATTACCTGTTGAAGCACCAAAGGCAAATGAATAAATGAAGATCCAGCCTCATACTTTCTGATTTTCGTAGTTTTAAAATCATGTGTGACATATATATGGGTGTCCCATAGCCCTTATGTAAGCACGGCTTCAAGGAGATACTTTTATATTCCGTAAAGTTCACCTAAGTGGTGAAGATGGTGCTGACCACTGAACCTCACTTTATCGTATGGGTTCCTTTTTCCGTTTTCTTGTCTAGTTTTTAAGCATACATCAGTCTACAAAAAATAATGACTGATAATATTAAAACCATTCCAGAGTAATCAAAGCAATATTCAGGAAGCATTGTTCTGAATGTCCCAAATAATTTTTTTTTTCTGGAGGGTGGGCAGGGAGATGTTCTGAGATGGAAAAATACCCAGTGGCATGGTTGTTTCTAATGGCATTACAGCAACAAAAAGGCCAATTATTAAAATAATGGAGTTTTACTTGCAGAAATGCATGCATCTATTCAAGTTAGTTTGGTGAGAGGAACTGTATTGACTTCAGTTGGATTCTCAGCGTGTGGGAATGAACCTGCCTCAAAGCAGAGTTGCTTGTCACCTCAAAAAAAAATCAAGTTTGTGTTTTATTTTAACAAGTCCTTAGTAGCTATGTCTAGCTATACTATAGGCCCTTGTTATCGCCCTTTCATTGTTTTGTTACTCAGAGATCTAGCTTTGTGTGAGTTTATTGAGCCCTCTGTGGTTTGCAGTGTAGATTTAAAAAAAAAAAAAAAAAAGTGGCATCATGATTGCTAAGGTCTATCTTGTTTTTGAAGAAATCATTCTTTGGGCCCTGTTCCTGTAGAAACTTATTTTTGCCAAGACTTTTCTTTTGGCCTGAAAGACCACATTTTAAATTAAAAGATGAGGATACTTGACTCCTCTGTGAATATTTAAAAGTTGTAAATAATGATTGTGATATAAAGAAAACTTGTATCCCCTTATTTTAATGGTGGATGAATCATCTCTCTGTCAGTTTGATAAATTAACTCAGAGTATAAATATCTATTCTTATGTAATAGTAATGCTTTTTTTATTTCTCCCCCCTCTGCCCCATTTTCTACTCCCCGATTTCAGTGATTTTTTTAGCATGACACACTATTCAGCCTTTTGCCAAAGCCAATAGATCCAAGTCTCTTGCTTAATCCTCTCCTTTTCCCGTTTTTGAGGAGTGGATCTGGGACGCTGTTGTTTGCTCTGTCACAGCAAATTGCTGCCAGTACTGACTATGACTCCAGAAGTATCAGCCAGCTCCCAGGGACTAAGTTCTATTTGAATCCTCATGCCTCGACACCTCAGCCAGCTTTTACCTATCTTGAAGAGTAAGCAAAGGGAAAAAAATGTCACTGTTCAAGTACAAGGCATGTAATTGGCAGTAGCAAGTAACAACTTCCTGCTGCTAAAAATATTTTGCTTTATTTCATTTTCCTAGCATTAGCAAGTCAGCAGTCTGTTCTGAAAAACAGCATTTTAAATGGCACATGAAAACTCAGCTATTTGAAACAGTAAGTGAACAGCAGTTTTTCCTGGTGCCCTAGGCTTCCTAATTATTGCAAATTAAATTGAAACAGGTGTGTTCAGAGGCAGCTGAGCTAACATTGCCTTGGCCCAACTCTAATTGCAATCCTTGACAAGTGAAGTAGCAGCATTTTAGGGAGAATACATCACTTTTACCCCATTTTCTGCTCTTCCTGAGCTCCTGTCAGGAGGTTCTTTGAACCACTAGTGCAAGGTGACAATTCATTTTGGTGACAAGTGCATTCAGGTGGGAAAGTGGCAGACTTCTGGGAAGGTGGCTTTTAACAAGGTCAGAGAAGAGCATAAAACAGTTGAAGGAATATCATGGAGTGAATAGAAAATATTACCAAGGCAAACCTAGCTCTTTTGATTGTTTTTGCGGTGTGAATAATTGCAAATACAGTGGATACAGGGTTTGGCTTAGTTCCCATGATATAGGTTGAAAAGTAATTACAAATGACATTCTTAGAAAGCAGTAAGTCCCTAGTTTGCATCTATTTTCTCCCATCTTCTTGGCTTGTGAATGAAATGCCAAGTAACCAGGAGGTGCATTGTGACATAAGACTGGAAATCCATTAGGTGTATGCTGTAATGGAATCCCAAATCTCAGAGGTTTTGAGGTCACTTTTGGGATGCTGGAGAACTCAGTAGTTTTCCTTCAGTATGCAGGAAGTGAGGACAGTGGGACTCGCCTGTCCATTTTGCTGAGGATGGTGTGGCTCTGTGTCCCAGATGGTGCCAAGCTCATTCTGGACAAACAGATTGAAGTTTAGCCCAGAAAAATTTGGGTTGCTGGTTGGTGTTGAGAAGCAGCCAGAGGCAATATTAGTCCTTGAAGACAGTGGGCCTGCTGTTAGATCTCTAGTCAAATGAAAACCTTAATAGTCAAAATTAGCCCAATTGCTTGACAGCATCTTTCAGAAGTAATTCATACAGCTTTCTGACTAGCCTCTTTTTTTTGACCTGGCCCTTTTTTACAACACTTAAAAACTTCACTTTTAATTTGGTATTGGAAATAGGGTAAGGGTTTTTTTGCCAAAAGGGCATCTCTGCCATGCTCATGGCACTGCAGCTCCAGGACCTGCCTGTTGATTTCTGGGTGGAGTTTAAAGTGCTTCCTAGAGTCTTAAATAATCAAAAAGACTTCCCTTTGGACTAAATGGTTGCATGTTGTTCGGACAGAGTTCCTGTATCAGGTGCCGGGGCATACAGAGCCCTGAACTGGTATGTCTTATCAGCTGAATTTAGATTCAGATGAATAGAGTGAAAAAGAATGCAACCTTTTTCATTCATCGCTTTATGTTTCACTCCTGATGATACAAAAATGTTAAGGAGAAAGATGCCCTTCACTCAGGAAGAACAAGCTTGGAGTGCTTCCCTTTTTTCTTTTTTTTTTTCCCCTCTGTTCATGAGCTTTGTCCTGTTTCTGTTCATGTTTGAAGATACAGTCCTGAACAGCACTTTGAGGAAGAGATTGCAAAATTTAAGTGCCAAGCCTGGCTCTGTACCACTTGAGCTACTGAAGATAGGAGAACGTAAAGTAGAAGGAGGGCGGCTCTGTCCTGCTCCAGAAGAGGCAGGAGCAATTAGTTGGCAATGCTGGTTTATGTTTTTACTGTAACTCTTTCAATGTATTTTTTTCTTTCCTTTCAAAGTTAGATAAGAGTTTGGCTTTAAATCCAAACTTATAATGCCATTTAAAAATATAACTGGAATAACTGACTGAGTAAATCCATTCAGATTGATACTATTTTCTTGGAGCTTGGTACTGTTTTGGTGAAACGCACAATTCAGTGGGCAAAAGAAAACAAGTTTAATAAAAACTTTAACTCTTGGGCTCAGTTAGTGTGTTCCATACTGCTTCAGAAACAAAGCACTAGTGTTTGGACTTTTTTTTTTCTTTTTACTTTTCTGCCACTTCACGTTTGTATTTCGGATGTTTGAAATTCGTGACTAGATCATGGCTGTGAATGTAGGTGCCTTCTGAGTAATTCATGTGCTTGTACAGATGTACAAAGCCAGAGAACAAATATGAATAAGGCAGAAATTGGCTGAGCAATGTGGGAAGCCAGAAGTCATTGGTAACATAATTTTGACATTAAAGCAAGAAATTCTCAAATTAATTTCTTCTCATGTTAGATCTTTCATTGCTTTTTTAGTAAATCATCTTTAAAGCCATTTAACAAGTCTCTACAGATGAAGTGTGCCAAGTGGGTGAAAGTAACTTGTATTTATAAAGATGAAATCCAGATGGCAAAACACGGAAATGAGAACCTAGTGGACATTGTTAGAACAAAATTTGTTAGGACATAGATGGAGGAGAGTGGATATGAGTTTACTCTGCAGTTGACACGTTCTAGGACAGCTGGGAAGATTGTTCAGGAGGTCTTAGAAAATTAACTTGTTCTGTAAGTTTTCCAGCTTGACTCAACCTTCATTTGAGATGCATCTGGTTAAGGGTGCTCTAGAGAAAGGAAATAACAATTACCAATTCAGTCTCCTACTTGTTTCTTTTCCAAATCCTCTTCCACTGTGGTAATCTGATACAGCTACTCAGAAGAAAGAGAAACTAGCAATTCTATTTTCAATATCAGGTTGTCTGTTCAAATGTTTCTCTGCACTGGGACTTGGCACCCGGCTATGCCTTGAGTGAGTATTGTGTTTACAGAACAGTTAGATTTAAAAAATAATTTGGAAGAGCCAATGGTGGGGATCCAGCAAGGCCTCTTATTCCTCTGGCATAGTGTTGAGCCTACCAACCTGCTGTCATCAAGGTAAGTTTTGTGAGTTTGAAATACAGAAATTCCACTCTTCTATTAAGAATGTGAGGGCTGTAGGCACTGCTTTGGTGAGGAGGTACCTAAAATCTTCTGTGGGTTCGGTGTGTGAATCTAGGTTCTTTTAAAAATGCAAGGAAAAGTTGGTATCTCCTTATTGAGTGCTTAAAAGCAGTTGTGTAATGAGTGTTACACGTTACTCTTGTATCATTAATTGGTAATGAGAAGGAATTTGTCGTTTGTCACGATTCCTGAGAACAAAGCCAATGAGACACTGTAACCTGTGCCTTAATATACAGTAGAGACTGTCAAAATAGATCCAGAGTGTGCTTAGAACTTTTCCACCACTTCTTAGGGCCAGTACCTTGTGGTTGGTGGGTATTTTACCCTGGCTTCTTAAACGTAGTTACTGTTTTAAACTAAATGCAATATGAAGCAGCAATAATCTAATAGTCTGCAATTCCTATTAAAAGTATAGAAGAATTAATTGCTTGCTTGTGCTCTCTTGGTTAGTTAAAGGTGTTTGTCACCACAAAGAAAGTACAGTGGTAGACATCAAGTACATCAGATCATAGTTAGAGTCAAGGAAGCCATCAAGATGTTGTGTCAAGTATACAGTAGAAAATTTATAAAAAATATATCTTCTGCTGCTTTTTGGCCTTTAAAATATGCAGAAATGAATGAGACTGCAAGCATTACCTGGTGTCATAATTGATCTTAGTGGAAAAAATGCTTTCTGGGGTATGTTTCAGCCAGATACTGATACTCAAGCGTGTGAACAATCTGCTGCCTTAGAGCCTATGGTTCCCACTGATGGATCTATGTAGGAAGTCTGGCTTCAGAGATGGAGTTTGTTTTGTTTGAGTTTGGAGGGTTTGGGGTGAAGTTCTTAATGTAGCCAAGGTCTTGTGAGGGGCAGCCAATATAATTATGGATCTTAGTCACACTAGTATGCCAAAATTGCAAAGGCAGTGATTTAATGCTTCCAGAGTACTAAGCATGGTTGAGTGATCGACCATGCCCCCCTTCCATGGCTTCCACTGCTAATCTCTAGCCTGTTTAAGGTACGCTTGCATATCAGAGGAGAGTCTCTCTTTTGTGTTTACCTTTTTATGAAGTGGAAGTTGGAATAATTTGGAGGTTAATATGATGGATGATTTAGGCAACAAACTTCATCTATACTTAAAACAGAGCTTCCCTTCATTGTCTTTGCACTGCAGAAATAGTAATGGCTGACTGATGACCTTCTGGGTAAGAACTATGGCATTTTCATCACCAGGATTTTTCCAAATACATGATAATTTACATCAGGTTTACCCATAGACCTGTTTTGACTTAAGCCTCAATCCTCACCTTTCAGAGAAATTAATGGTTTTCAGTGTTTCCACTGGACAAGTTACGCTCTAAATTGGCTAAATAAAGGCCCAGTGAGGAACTCAGGGTTCAGAAACTGAATTAACACTTTCTTTGATTTGCAACAGAGTATTTTTCGTTAGAATTCTCAGTCGCCTGTCTGACTGCCACCTTTCCTTCCCCACTGGTTTGGGAAGGGAGAAGAATCTTGTTTGGAAGTAGGTTCCCTCTCCTTTTGACCAGTCAGCGTCTGGAGAAACACTTCATTCCATGACACATGAATCAGATTTACACTTAGAACCATACAGACTTTTGTACTATGGCCACCTGCAACATGTACAGAGGTAATGTGGAGTGCCATGTGCTAATTTAACATAATTTCCTGAGAAACGAACTGGATGGCAAATGAAGGGTGGTGCTGCCAGTATTTATAGTAATAAATTGGTATGTTTTTTTGGAAACACCATGGCCCATGTTTCTGTTTTTATTTATAATTTAGCATGAACCATAACCAGAAGTCAGAACTGTGCTGGTGAAAAGAATGGATATTAATATTAAAAGTGCCAGGGCAGATTTTGTATATTGAAAGCTGACAAAAAGGACAATTTGCAGAGGTTTCAGTAGGCGCATCATTAAATCATCCTTGGCTCCTTCCCTGTTGTTTTTTTCAAAAGATGCTTCTCTAAGCAAAAATATAAACATGTGAAACACTGAAGGTGACTTTCTTGGAAGAACTGGATTTTTTCCTCACTAAGGAAATATATTTTTTCTGAAGATGTCCAATTGATTAATGCCAGACCGCATGGAATTACTGAGTGAAATCCTCAAGATGTTTTAGTGTTTTTATAGCACAACTCGGTTGACAATGTTTTTGTGTATATAAAAATATTTGGCAGCTTTGTTGACCAGATAGGCGATGGTATGTGAATTTCACATTTTATGTGAAGGCCCTTGGTTTCATGTCTGCAATTAGGGGTTTAACATCCAGTTGAAACAGCAGTTAAGTGATTGCCTTCATAATTTCTGTAATGTCATGAGAAGGGAGAGCCTTGTGTCATGCTCCATTCCACCAGCTCTGAATATTTGGTTTTCCTGAAGGCATTTCTGGACCCAGCAAGCTGTCAAGCCTGGCATTGCCTGTAGTCCTGCTGGCCAAGGCAGCTCTCCCCATGGCCCATGAAGGGACTTAGGTCGGCTCTCCCAGTGATAAAAGCAAGCTCCATCCTCACAGTGGAACCCTCTTACAATGTTTGGCATGAGCAGCACTGAAAAACGTACGTATTGCATAAATTCCCTTCTTGAAGTACTACCAGTACTTTGGTTAAGCCACTGTAAAACTACTGGTATGCATTTGTTCATAGTTTGGAAAATACTGTTTTCATTACAGGAAACCAGTATAAACATCAGCAATATTGCTATCAAACAAATTAGTTCTCATATGAAATGCATGGTAAGTAAATTTGTTGTGTAGCTGAATACAGTGTTATTTAATGGGACTTGGTTTGGTGCCAAGCAAACATATGGATCTTTAAATGCATTCCCCTTGGGGCTATGTTGAAATCATCCACCAATAACATGGGCCGAATTCCCTTCCAGATTTGCAGGCTGGCTGCCCTTATTGTGTGAGGTTTGAAATGCAACTAATGGTGCAACAAGTTCTGTTTTGTTAGTTTTGGGGTTTTTAAAAAATTTGCTTCGCTAAAACTTTTCTTCTCTCATTTCCCCCCCTTCCCAACCTCCAGCAACCTCCCTTTCACCCTGGAAAAGAGTTTTATTTTATCTTCAAAAGCCGCAAAGGTTCTTGGTTCCTTTGGAGATTCTTGCCTTCATTTCTCTTCTAGTTCTTTGCTTTTGCTGGGGAAAATTGATATAAAGAGAGATAAATGGAAGACGGTAATACAGGTAAATATTCTTGCCTTTGCCTCTTTATAATATTAAAATTATTACTATAGAAATAGATATATTTCTGAAAAATTATTCTTTCAGAAAGTACTGCCTTTTTTTCTTAGTTGTGACAGTCTGTGTTCTTTGACAGGAAGCAGTATTGACAAAGCTACTTCAGCCCTCGTATTTTTAACCACAGAGCTTAAATGGGCTGCCACAATGGGTTACATTACACTTGCAGCAGGAGTAATAGCATAGATCTTTGTTGCTATCGTGTGTACTTGCTTCGCTTTCTGGATGTAGTACTACTTGAAACCAGTGTCATTCCCTTCTTGTAGTGAAACCCAAGTGTCAAAGCTTAATATAGCGTTCCTCCGTAGCAGTCACTATTAATGTAGGCCTTAAAAATTACTGTAGTTACCTCAAGTAATTTGAATTTAACTCACCGCAGTTTCTTTAAAACCTTCCTTTTGTATTTAATCAAATGCTGAAGTGGTGCTAAAAAGGATGGGCCTCATTTTACTTTGTCGAGTTCCCTCCAATGCTGCAACCACAAGTGAGCGTGTTATAACGATTTACTTGTAGATCTATGTGTGCTGATGTCTCTTGTAGTCAAAATTTGTGTTTTGGCTTACTGAGACAACTAAATGGCACAAATTGTGTTCCTAGATTTGTGCCCAACATCATCTCCAGAGCTTTGAACATATTTAGCTTCTGGCTGGCTGGCCAGACCTGGTCAGGTTGCCTGATGGTGGCACGCAGAACGTTCCGGCATTCAAAAACAGCTTAACATTCAGCTCCAGGCACTGGATGGAGACCACCTTGGAGGGACTTGGCTTTAGGAGAGCAGCAGGAAAATAAAATGTTCTTTCAATAAATAATTAGGAGGACCTGTTAATGCTATACAGACTAGAGCAGAGTTGTCTGTGCCAGTTCCTTCTGTAAATTGGTGGAGCTCATCTGGGACCAGTTGAACTGTGCCAAAATACATCAGACAACATCCTTACATGAGTGGAGTTACTGGGGGCTTGACCCTCTGTCATCTGAGGATCTGCTTCTCCTGGAGAGTGCATCAAGTAGGAGAGGACGTCAAAGAGGCAGTTCAGTAGTATGATTTTTCATTATTCTTTTCTTAGAAGCCTCAAGAAAATGTGGGTGAAATGGTGGCATAATGCTGACAGCTGGAGAGGAGGTACTTGTGTTGGAATTGATACAGCCACCACTGGCAAGCTGAAAGATGTTCTTATTCCCTCAAAAACAGAGTTAGGGGCTAATTATAGACCCACTGATGTAATGGGAGCATTCTGACCCACCATTATAGTCCTAATCATAGTTGTAAGTCTGGTAAATTAAAAAGTCTGTTTTTCTTGCTTTCTGCTTACAAATTCCATTTCATAATAACATTTTGCATAATTTCAGGGAAGTTGCAGGGCTCTGAAGGTGATTAAAGTTATTCAGTCATCAGCAGCATGACTTGTAACCCACCCAAAGGCTGCTTATAATAATATTGCTTCATTTTGTTACTTCTGTTGAAAATTCCTTAGCTGAAGGTGAGATGTGGTCTAGGGAACGTCAAGTGTTAGACTGGAAATTTAGAGCTTTGTGCAGCTACTACAGCCTGCTGTCTATTTTGTTAAAATCTTGGTGGGAAGGGGATAATGAGGAGTGGAGGCAGCCTGGGGGGCACTGAGTCCTGTGTGGAGCATGGAGCAGTGTCTACTGCAGCACTGTGCTCTGTGGGGCGCTGTCCAGAGCAGGACCCACAACAGAGGAATCCATGCAGCTCTAGGACTTCACTGTGTAAATCCAAGCTCAGTCATCACATGTTTGCTGGCACATGGACTTTGTGCACTGTTTTGACTGGGTAAGTGCACCAAGTCTGCCACTTTATACTTAAACCCATGTTCTTGTTAGAGAACTTTGGCTCATGTCTCAGACCAGCTACTGAAACGTTTCTTGGCAAACCCGAACTTTCACTGTAGTCTGCCCTGTCAAAGATCACTTAAGCTGACATATTCAGCTGCTCACCCTATGTTCCTTTGGTCTTGTCTGGGAAGAGTTATCTAGTCCCTCCCCAAAGTGTTTCAGCTTGGAGCACAGCTCTCTCCATGCCTGCTTTGTGCAAGCAGTGTTTTGGACTCAGAGTAGAACTGAGAGTAGAAGGGCAGGAGCCAAATATTCAAGAAGTTTCTTCTGCCTTCAGGGGCGTGTTTGGCTCATGGATGACCAGGGTATCAAATGTGGGGTCAGCATCAGAGTGAGGTGAGCCTGTCAACATGCTTTGAGGCTGGGTGGCTGCAAGTAGGTTGGGATCTTGCCTGTTCAGTCAGAAATAAGCTGGGCTTTACTTGCACAAGCCAGATGCAGAGACAAAACCTCTAGGTCTTGAGTGTGTTTGGATCTGATGTTGCAACCTGAGACCTGAGGTGCACAGAGAGATGAGCTGTCATAGCAGTACGCGTGGAAGAGAAACAGGATCTCAGAGAAGATGACCTAGGAAGAAAAATGACATGTACTACTGTTTTGTTTTGTGGGTTGGTTTGGGCTTTTCTTTTATTTTATTTTAGTATCAAACCAATGAATAGTATGGGGGGCCAGAATAGTGTTTGAAGTTGGCAGTCAATACTTGGGAATCAGATATCAGAGATAACAGGCATGATGCAATCCAGTGAGACATGCTTGGAGGGGCTGAGGGAGGACAGCAGAGATGGTGAATAACCGTCAGAGGAAAGACTCTGGGGGACATAGCCACATTTCAGAGAAGATGTAATACTTAAGGGGCCAGAGGGGCAGTAGAAAATGTCAGAAGCCTTTGAGAGGGCCGGAAGGTTATGATCTGTTCCCCAGCCACCACTTGGAGATAAGCTTCTCTTTAGGAAAGAATCAGAAATATTTAAAATTTACGTGATGTGCATTAAATAAAGTGCATTTTCAGCTGATCCCTCAGCCAAATATTAAACATGGTCAGAAGATTTTCAAAGCTTTGTAATCTTTTAAATTATAAATCAATGTTTTTACACTGTATTGAAATTACCATAGACTCCCGGCCTTTGTGATAAGCCACCAGATAAAGGACTAGAAGCCAGCAGATATTTCTTACTAATAATTTCAGAAGAAGTTCTTAATTCTTTCCCAAAAGACTAAAAAAATTGATTGCCGAGTTTGGTTCAAAGTGGTGTGGATAACTGCTGCTTTGGATATATAGGATATAATTCCTTGGATAAAGGTTAGAAGATTGCTGGTTAAAAGGCACTTGAAAGTATGTTAGTTTAGCAAAGTGAAACAGAAGACACACTGTAAAAAAAAGAAACTGCTCAGACTAGTTTCTCTGTCCCAAATAAAATGTGGGAAGTAAACCAACTGCACCATGGACTAAATGTAGAGCTAAAGACTTGTGTCATTCTATTGCAAATGTCATGATTTTGTGATGTATTTCATAAAGCTGTAGCTCACTTAAAGCCATGACTCTGTGAGAACTTTTACTTGTTGGTATTTCAAGTTTATAGTCTGAATTGCACAAAAATTGAAAATATGCTCTAAAAACTCTAGAAATCCAAAGCAAAGAAAAAAAAAAACAAACACAAATGATCTTTAGTAAAAAAGACAATGTAGGGATTTTTTAAGCTGGTCAAAAAACCTTGGGGTGTATATCTGAGTGCTATATGTAAGTAACCTGTATTTGAGTGCTACATTTCACCACCAACTTCAAAGTGATTATCCAGCCTCAAGAGGAATATTTGCTAAGTAATATGACCAGGTCAATATGAGGGTGATTCCACTGCATGACTTCACTGCCATGTGAATTTACAGACATGTAACTTAAAACTTCATTCTTGCAGATAAACATTTTTTTTCCTTACTCTTTTTGAAGTGAACCTGGAAAGCATCTGATCACCATCATCCTTTTTTTTTTTTCTATTTTTCATATTAGGGAAACGGTTGTCACTTATTCCTTGATATTCAGTTCCTAGATGAAATCTCAGTTCTTCAGACTTGCCCTATGTCGTGTTCTGTAGGCCTATATAATTTTTATTGCCAGTGTTGAACTTGGTTAGAGTCCTCTGGATGAGACCTTGCAATAGCAAAGTTGCACAGAATAACTACTGCCCATCTCATAGGAATGTTGTTCACATTCTTAATGCAAACCGAAAAGAACTTTTCCCTCTTGCAGTATAATGATAGTGGATTGTATGTGGTTTGTCATATGCTGTAACTGCAAATCTCCCTACATCCAATCCCTATATTTTGTGATAGTATAAAAAGTAACAAAAAAGAATTACCTTTTATTAAGTCAGTTGGCTTAAAAATTACCAAATTCATTTTAACTCTCTCCTTCAAAAAAAAAAAAAAAGATGGGGGAGCAGGGAGGAGAATTATTTTTTTGGGTGGAGAGCTTTTATTTCTAGCTTCATACCAAAGAAAATTTTTATGGCTGAGTTATAAACCCCTGAAAATTGCAGTTCATAATGGAAACATTGGCAGACGTTGAACGGTGCTGCTGTAAAGTAGTATGAAGCTTTAAGTTTTTCCACTTTTAGACCTGGAATAAGACTAAATTACAACACTTTCCGTACAGGCATTTGATTTTCCCCCCAGTAATTTCTGCTAGATCTGTCCAGTGTTTCCTGACTTCCTATGTTGCCATTGGACTTTTTCCTATTGACTCTGCAATTGGTTTCATTCAATTGGTAGATTTACCGATGGGGATGCTCACACAAAGTGTTGTTTTCTGGGGCAGAGGGTGTTGGGGAATGTAATGCTGGCTTGAGGAAAGTTACACTGAAGATTTATGGAGTAAAATTTACAGGGAATGGGGTTGGAATGAGTGTTACGGGACTCACAAAACATGTGAAGTGATAAGGGTTCTTACAATATTGTTCTGCAGAATAGAAACGTTCTTTCAGACGCCATCCAAACCCGTTGACCAAGTGGATGAAAAAGCACTTCAAGATGGGAATATCAGGATTGGTTTTCTTTCCCAAGGCAGGAGAAACAGAGCAGCAATGTGATTTTTCATAGCATTTCAATATGCTAGAGTATTCCAACAGGAGCAATTTTATCTGAAAGTGGATATGAAAGCAAAAAGCAGAATGGAAGTCAGCAAGTGGACAGGGCTTTTTTCTGGAATTATTCCTGGAGTCGTTTCTCATACTGGCGCAGGCTGCAGGAAGCTGAGGATCAACATGTGGGTTATTTATAGCTATTTGCAAATGATCTGTTTAGCTACTTCAGTCCTTAGGGCAAGACTTGCAACGCCACTCGCTTGGCCCCCGGTATTCCTGTTACAAGTTATGGAGCCAGGGCATAAGCAAACAGGGTAACCTTGCTTATCCAGTTTGGGTCCCTCCTTGAAGATTAAATGTTTTGTTTATTATTACTGCTTTTACTGCATCCCCGTGGATTTGTGGTGCTTTCTGGCATGAACAACTCAGGGACATGATATATTCCTAGCTGCTTTGTATTTAGCTATTTTATACAGGCAGTTTTGCCTTCAGCCCTGTAACAACTCCCTAGGCTGTTGGGGTAGCTTCCAAAGCAAAGGCTCTCCCTGGGCAGCAGATAACCTTCCTTGGACTGCAATGGGAATGATTTTGAATCAATAGATGAGAGACAGGTGCCTGAAAATTAGCCCTTAAGGTCATAGATAAATACCCTTCTAAAAGGATCCAGATCAGGAGATAAACACCCCTTCCCAGATGCACTGGAAGGTTTTTGCCAGAAGTTACACTACCTGTAGGTCTTTCCTGGATCGAAGCATATGGCAGCTCCATAATCTGCTGCAGGAAAAGTTCTTTAGCCTTCGCTGAGGAGCTGAGCTATTCCAGCTGACTTTGTAGGTGAATTCCAGTAGCTGTATCTGAAAAACTGTGTAGTGTTGAGCCCCCCAGTAAGGAAAGCGATAAACTGGGGCGAGTCCGGGGGAGAGCTGTTACAATGGTTAGAAGGCTAGAGCATGAGAAGCTCACGGAATACCTGATGGAACGGGGTTTGCTTATTTATGGGTGGTTGAGGGGATCCAGTTGGCATCTTCCATCACCCAAGGGAGTTTTCGGAGATGTGATCACACTCTCTGAAGGGCACCATGGCAGACAGACGAGAGGCGATGATCACAATTCGTAACAAAGGAAATTGTGTTTGGATGCAAGAAATGTATTCTTCATCATGAAAGCGGTGAAGCACCGTGAAAAATCGGGGTTTTCAAACCTCAACCAGACCAGACCCCACTTCGAAGCAGGTGTTGCTCTGAGGAAGTTGGAGTGGGTGACCTCCTTAGGTCCCTTCCAACCTGTATTTTTTTCTATGAATCTGAATTCATTTCACCAAAGGTAGCATCAGTATGGAAGAAAAAGAAGTAGCAAAATTGAGGATTTGAGAAACAGGCATCTATCTATATGACCAAATGAGAAAAACAGGTTTCCAACTATTTACTTTTAGTGGTTTAGTTTTCCTTTGGAAAATAAAATCAGGAATAATTTAGACTCTGGAAGTGAGAAATACAGTTGAATCAGAAGAGTTTAATATTTTTAGCTCCTGTTTTTCAGAAGTAAACCATTATTTAAGAGTATATTTCCTTTGCAAAACAGAGAATGATTGTAATGTTTCTTAATATGCATTGAAAAATACAAAAATTACATTATGCAAGCTTTTGTGTGTGCGTGTGTATTAAATAAATATATGAACTGATTTATACATTTTCAGTCAATGGATATAATTCTGCATTTTAAAATCATGAGCATGGAGATGTCAAATAAGATGTTTTGGAAAATAGAACTCTCAGAAGATTATATAGCATTATGAACAGCTAAGGTGGTTTACGCTTTATACTAGCTTTTTTTGTTTATTTCGTCTGAAGAAGAGTTGTAGAGGGCAAGAAATTTTAAGAACTGGGCTTTTGCTAATACCTCCTCACTACAGCAATCAGCCTTGTCACTGCATTGGTTTTACTCTAGAGCTTGCCAAAGAGATCACCTGTCCTGTAAAACAGTCAGAATTGTCCAGACGAATGAACAACCAGGGACACACTAATTGTTGCTCCATGGTACTCGTTGTGGAGCCTATCTTGTACAGGAAGCCAGGAGGCATATCTGGGATCAGAAACCAGGTCATCTCTGGGCTGGTCTGACTCACTTTCCTCTGGTCTGCTCAGCGTATTTGTTGTTAATACAAGACCGAAATCAACCGAAAGCAGATAACCTTGTCTTATAGGACCCTGATTGTTTTTAAGCACTGATAAGGGCACTTTGTAAGATCAGCTTTTGATTTGTAGCTGTTTACATTTGGAAGAGACTGAGAGATGCTAATGTCCCTTCTGTAGCTATTATTTTTTCCCTGAAGATTTGTGGGTTTTACATGGCATAAGATCAAGCAATATCAGGGCTGTGACAGGCAGGATTGCTGTTGAGGTACAGAACAAGTCTTCAGGCTCCAAGCAAGTTGCTTGCTTTGCAAGTCAGTGTCTGCTGTCTCCAGTGTCTCCTTTTGTATAAAATGGTCATCACTTTAGATGGAAGATTCTGTAAAAGAATATGCAGCAGGGTTGCATCTGTGAGTGGATGAAAGAAGGCTTCGAGCTGGGATTTCTTTTCAGCTCAGGTAAGGCTTCTTCCTGCACCATAGATGTCCTTACAAGACAAGCAAACATAATTTCTGTTACTGAGCCAAAAGGAGCAGATAAATCTGACAAATTTTGCTCTTCTGCTGTTTTTCTCTTCTTAGCTTATGAAAGGTCACAGTGTGAACCACTTCAGTGCCTTCCACTGTTTTCTTTTACATTTTACAGTGCTTGCATGATCTCAGTGAGGGAGCATATTTATTGTGCATGCCATTCAGTTTAGATTCAACTGCAGCACATGATTACAGGGACTTAGAGGAAAAAAACTGGAAAATAAGTCCCTGATGTAAAACTGGTAACTGAGCCAAAACAGTAGTGCCAGTTATTTCAATGCCTCACATAGTGATTTACGAATTCACTGCCAACACATTTAATGATTTATTGGGACAACTGTGCGTATTAACCAGCTCTGTCAAAACCTTGGATGCAAACTTCTTTTGATGATAATTTTTCCTTTTAATATTTTACAGGGAGGCATTAGAAGGTGACAGTATTGAAAGCTTATGCTTGCATCATACTTTTCAGTGCCACCCATGAGTTTATCCCTTCAGTCTCCACTGTATTATTTTATTTGGGAAAATATATGCAATGTCTCATGCAAGAATGAATACCTACAGGACTGATCTGAACCCTATAAATATTTAGTAAGCTGATTCATAACCCATTTTTTTCACACACACGTATTGCACATGCATGCACCTACTGCCTATGTGGCTCTTTTAGGCTGCTGAAGACTGTGAGAAGCGGTTTGTAGCTGGCATCACTGGTTGTCTTTCAGTCTTTGCCTACTCTTTCCTAATTTGCACAGATTGGATCCATAGGATTTACAAGACAGACCATAGCTGAATGGAGCAGGATGGAGGGTTGCAAGTAAGGACAAAGCAATTTTTAGGAAATGTCTGCCGACTTCTTCACTTTATGGCAGCTCACACACGGGTAAGTTCATTTCTTTCAGGCAGGCATTTACTTAGCTTTGTAGTAGTTTCTATCACAAGCCTCTTGTCCAAGAAAAGTACTTTCAGATAGTACTTGTCTTGATGGTAAATACAGAGGCCCTGTCAACCTTTCAAACTGAGGCACCAAATACCTTTCCACAGGAGAACATTACAGCTGCTGTCTTCCTGCTAAACCTGCAAAAAGGAATGACTAAATGTCACCTACAGAAAGTTTCAAAGGTAAATGGAATTAATGGAAGCCCCAGGTGATTTCTCTACGTTCCTTTCAGAGCCTGAGAGAGGCAGTAGCTCATATTTTTTTTTGATCCAATGAAGTCCCATCCCACAACCTTAACTATGTACTGGCAAGGTGGAGCGAAACAAAGTGCCAGCACAAAGCAGACAGTGAGAGCTGTCTAAGGGCTGTAGGAGGAGGTTGGAAGTAAAGCCTTGTTTTTCACACAATGCAAAAGCTTGGTCATTTTCCTCCCTCCTGGCTGGTTATCTGCAAATAATCGAGAAACCATTACAAACATTTTGGGAGATATTCTTATGTTTTTGTAAATGTTCTGTGTGGTTTGATTGGTAACAACTGTAGAAAAGTTCCTTTTATTCTCACTACTGCATGTGTCTAGGGCTCAAGTATCTCAGTCCTGTTGCATATCTATTTTTAAAAGCCGTATTTTTTATAGCTTATATACAGAGTCTCCAATGCACATTTATGTGCTACAATGAGGTCATTTTTCTGGATAATTGGGAAAGTCAAGTAATTGCTAGCAAAAGTAAACATTTCTTTTAATGTCCATGAAGCAAGTCTTAGAGCTGTTAGATACCTACACTTTTGAAATTAAACAGTGCTTTACATCAATGTGAAATCCATCTTGAGCTATGCTATGATGTCATCTGGCAATACCAGGGCACGTGTAGGCTACTTCAATACCCTTCATTCATGATGGGGATCCTCACTGTGATTTCACTTTTCCCTTAGACAGTGAAAGGTGATCTATAAAATGTGGTATTCATATGATTTGTGTGTATTTGTAGCATGCCTGTTGTCAGCTCAAGACACCAGTGGGATGGGCTGGCAGAGTTTTCTCTCTATTTTTTATTGCCTTTACGCTCTCCAAAGCATGACCTTGCAGCCTTAAAGTAATTTACCTTTGGTAATTTGGTACCTTGCCACAAGCTTACCTTGTGGCAGCAAGATACTTTGGAATAATGCCCTTTGTTGCATTTATTTCAGACCAAACAGAACAAACTTGGTCTGCGTCTATGCTTCCTTATTTTATGTGGTTTGGGGTCATAATTTCCCATTTCAGCTGCGGTGAAGATTGCAGCTTCTCTGCTGATACACCCAGCTTAGTCTGGGACACTTAGTACCTTCTCCCCTAGAATTTCCCATAAAACTTTCTCAGTTCATCAATCCTGGGATAAGAAAGAACTATAAGAGCAAGATTTGTCCTTCCGTGTCAGAAATGTTAATTCTGGGATTACTGCTTCTAATGTAGCATCACAATCTAATCACTTTTCTGCTTCCGCCTACTCTCTGCAGTTTTTACTGCCTTATGTCATTCACTAAACTCTTCTACTCAAGCTCCCACACGAGACTTTTCTTTTTGTTATCTCACAGTCTGGTGACCCAAACTCTAACTGGGGTGTCAGTTAATTATTTTAGCTGTGGTTGTTCCCAGTAATTAGTGGTATGTATTCCAGTCACTGAGAAAGGAATTAATTTAGGTAGCATACAGCCAAATACCAGTTTGATGAGGGAAGGACAAAGTTTATGATCTAAAGAAAGGAACAGGTTTCAAATTTTGTTGCCATAAAGATGGGTGCACTACATGGGAGAAAGGGAAATAATATGGTTGTAGAGGCTGAGATGCTGCCCACAATGGAGCCCTCAGTTATGGCATGAAACCTGAGAACAAATAAACCTGGGGGGCTTTGACAGAGTGGAAAAATAAGAAATCCAGGATGACTTACTGCAAAGACCAGTGAAGAGGGACCATGGAAGGTGAGCTTGAGTACTGATTCTGGACAATAGGGAGCAAAAAGCAAGAGAAGAAATGGAAAACAAGTTCTGGAAGTGAATCAGCAGCAGCAGTCACTGATAAATTCAGCCCTCTGAGGGTGGTTAGATAGCTTGTAATGCTTCAGAAGATGCTTATGTATCCATCAGCTCCTTAATCTGTTTAACTAATTCTGAGTACTTCTCAAGTTAATATTCCATAGATTTTACTTCATCCTGGTTGTGATAGACAGTTGTTCGTTTTTATGCTTGGTACAGCTTCAATTACCTTCTTCAAAGGAAGAAAATTCTGGAAACCTCCCAGAATTTTCAGTCTCTGTGGACCTCTCTGTTGGTAATAGAAATAAGTCACCTTCATTTTGTCTTTCTGAAATATCAGAAATATCTTCTCTTAACTAAATAAGCTTGAGTTGCCCTGGGAATCAGCTGATTTCACACACGACTTTCCAACTTCTGGAAAGGTTGTATATTTGAAATCCACTTGTTCCTTCAAAATCTTTAATCAGATTTGCCGCTGTACCTTACCATACTTCCGTAACTTCTTGGTAGGATGCAGAAAAAAGCTTCTAGTGCATTGCTTCAGAAAACGACTGTATAATAACACAGCTGTTAAACTGTGGTTGGCTTCATCTGACAGTGGCACCACCAGCATTAACCTGAATTAGAAAGGGGCAGTACAGGAAATAAAAAGGATGATTGCTGAGGGCTGTTTTTGAAACAGATTTACACAAAAGTAGTGCAAGTTAAGGATAAGTTGGGCAAGAAATATTTCAAATAAGAGCTAGAAAAAAATCACAGCAAACACATTAAAATTTTTCTGAGAGTTGTAGAAAAGCAGGGATTACAGATGCCTTGATTTTCCATATTATTTTCCTTTCTCCCATGTAGTGCACCCATCTGTACTGAATATTTTGTGTGCTCTCTCTAGCTGCATCATTTGCTTGCTGCTGGAATCTCACTTTCTTGATTGCTTTGGGTCAGCATGAAGCAATTGTTTGTTCTCTTTGTCATTGGTCTTAAAAATACAAGCCAAAGACATGGTTGAAGTATAGGATTTCTCTAGAAAAGAAAGAAATTAGAATGAAATTAATTAATTGCAATAGCCATGTCACCAAACAGATCTATAGGGGTGAAATCTTTTACCAGCAGTAAGCACTAGTGGGGTAATTCTAAGACTTGGGTGTTTTCTTTTATCTCTGCAAGTGTCCAGGCCAGGTGGGAGGTGGTTTTAAGCAACCTGGTCTAGTGGAAGGCAGTCCCTGACCATGGCAGGAGGGTTGGAACTAGTTGATATTTAAGGTCCCTCCAAAACCAAACCATTCTGCGATTCATTGCTGTACCGAAACCAATTTTGACCTATTGACTACTGTGGAACACATTTTAAAAAAACCCCACGCTCATCCACTTATAGTAAACCTTCAAAACATTTGGGTGTGTGGAACAGGACCTTTTTTGGTTTGGTGAAGTATTCACACTCCCTTCTATCATCAAGCTCTGGTGCAACATATACGTTTAAAAGAAAACATTGGCAACCACAGGAGCATCACCATAGGCTATGTGATAATGGTGATGGTCTTCATACCGAATTTGCATCTCATTATTTTCCCCTCATTCTAGGGGTGATCAGGACCTGCATTTTAAGAATGGTGAGGGAAGATTTAACTTCAGTTTGTTATTTATCCTTGTACCTCATTTCAAGAGGCAAGCTTAGACATGGGCTTAGCCATGTTTGATTTTGACTTTCATTTCTCTTCGGTTTTTGATCTGTGGTAGCCTGCTTTGTGTTGCAGTTTATGATTGAAAGTCTGTGCTTTCTTTGAGGACCACAAAGGAATACTTGGCGGGTATTTCAATACCTTGGTTGAAGATGTGAAGTTTTGAAATTTATGAAAAGTTTTCTGTGTTGAAGTGCCTCTCTCCAGGAAAATAATGGAGGTATAAGCCAAGTAGAAATCCATGGCTCCTGAGGCTTTGTTACAGTAAATTAGGAAAGAGGAGAACAAAGGGCAAGAGACTTTAAAAAGAAAAAAGAACTACAAATTATCAAGAAATATAATTCTGTCTATTTTTAAGTCTCCTCTGAGATGGAGATTAATAAATATGAAGATAAACCAAACCCACTAAAGAGGATTTAAACCCCTTTTTCGTAGTCACAACTGCAATTACAAGTCTTGCCAGTGAGTATTTTCTATTTCTAAATGTGGAAAAGTGTGTTCATAATCCATTTGTTCATTCAGACACCTAATCAAACCTGACTTAAAGACTGACCAAGCAGTTTTCGTAAAACCTGTGTTCATGAACACCGGAGAGCCAAATAGAAAACTTAGGGGGGTTTTTCTGGTTTATTTTTTTCTTGTAACGGGTTAGGGGTGTTTTTATCACACAGCTATTAGAAGAGTGTTAACAAAGGATTACAGCACTTGAGGGTGCATATTTAATTTAGGGACATTATGCATTATTTATTTTTCCAAAAGAAATGACAGCACAAATTATCTTCCGGATGAGGTTCTACCTAATTTCTATTCAGACCCACCCAAATATTTTTTAAGTTCCAGAATGAACTAAATCTTGAAAGTTTGCTAGCTCTCTCAGCACAGAGTAGAGTTTGCTCTATAACAATTACAGGCTTTGAAGAGAAGCCATATCCTGGCTCAGAGCAGTCAGTTCACTGATCAGAACTCGAGTGGTTTTCCCATGTTCTCTGGGTAACCCCCCAGCCATGCAGGCTGCCTACAGAAGCAGCTGCCTCGGGGGCTTTGTAACCACATTTGCAAACTTCTCCAGCTGCAGAGGCCTTCATACAGCAGCAAAGTCAGTGCCTAAAGTCAGGTGTATTCCACGACCTTGAAGTTGGGTTGCATTGTCCTGCCCTCTTTTTGCTGAGCAGCTGTATTTTTTACACACATTTTGGATCTCAAAGTGGACAGGAATGATTTAGAAAACATCCAAGTACTTCACAATGAGAAAATTTCAAGTGCAAGATTTCCTTTGAGAAACGCTCATTTCTTTGACTCTTTGAAATACAAATTTATTTTTACATTCCATTTTAAGTTGCTGCCGACTTTTCATTACTAACTCATTGGCAAGGTTCAGTTAAAAATTTTTCTCAGCTTTTAGAGGAAAATAATGTCTTAAAAATTTAGCTAAAGAATGAAGCAACACATTACTTCTTATGTGGACAGAATGTTTTCAGTTGAACTTGGATTACATTTATGAGTCTTATTTTTAATTTAATACCTTTCTTGAATTTTTTTTTTATGTTTGTTTGGAATATACTTGCCTTTTAACTCATTTTTTGTCCTTGACTTCACCAGCTGACCTAAGAGGAGAGCTGATGCAGAGCGGGTTTTTTGACCATTACTGTGTAACTACCTTCAGACGAATCCATGAACTTGTTCCAAGCAATGATGCTTTTGGAACACTGCAGAATCAGGAAGCAAAATTTGCCTTCCAACTTCTGCCCCCCTAGCTAAATGACAGGTAAAATTGAAAAAAAAGCATTAAATTGCCTACAGTGGGAGTAGTTAATCAGTTAAAAGTCTGGTTAGGACTACGTCCCTTTCATCCTATACAAAGTATTTTCAATCAAGTAGGGATTCACATTTCTAAAATTCCCTAGAATGTAAGGAGCTGGCTGATATTGATATCCTTTTTGATAAACTTTTCTGGGAAGCTTTTAACCTTATTTGCTTCACAGAATTTCAAAAAGAGAAGGAACACCACCGCTGTGAAGGCTTCTGGTGAGTTGGCATCGAAATTGCACTCTAGAGCTCTGGTAATATGTGCTCTGGAAAGATTAAATAAATTACAGCATGCATGTTCTGGGAGGGGAGGGTAAACCCTGGTTTGTCCAGCACAGAAAAATGAGAATGAGGACTGATCTGTGTGAGCCAGTCATGGGGATTAAGGGGAAAGGAAAGAATTACTTAGAGGATATTCTTGGCCCATGAACAAATGAGCTTGAACAATTCATGAATAAATGAAGCTTTCAGAAGAAGCTTAAGTACAGGCTCTGGAACAGTCTTTTAGTCAGGAGAAACGGATGAAACACTGACCTACTTCCAGTGGGAACATGGTTAGTTACGAAAGGAGCTCGTATAATGTAGTTATTGAGTGGCCCAAGAGCCCAGGAGGTCCCTCCCCAGTCTGTAGTCTGTATTACAGAGAGCAGAACAACAACAGCAGTGTCAGAACAGGGGTGGTGATAACAACTGCATTCTTCAATGTTCTCATTGCTTTTCTTTAGTGTATCTTTAGTCCTTGATTAAACAAAAAATCAAATTAGCAAAATCCCTGCACTTCAAATACTTTACAGTCAAAATCTTTGAATAAGGGCACAATGAAGAAAACTATTTGTGGAAAGAAGAAAGAGAAAAGACAGTAGAGCTATCTTTGTATAAGTTTTTCTGCTCCTTGTGCACATTTTTTATCTTGCCAAGAGCCTGTGTTGTTGATGATGTGCTCTCAATTTTTGGTAAGGTGAATTTAAAAAAAAAATTGCTTGATCTATCTTTTTTGCTGTGTGAAATGGATACTTTCTACTCTACGACTACTAAAACTGTATTTACATTGTGGATGATGATCATTTCCATCTAGTACTGCAGGTGCATTCTGTGTAATGATCCTAATCCGCTTTCTCGTTGGATAAGTAGCAGGATCACAAACATAGTTATCTGCAAAACGCAAATTTATACCCTTCAAAGCAGTTTTAGCTGAAACTAAGCATTATTTGTGCACAGGCAAGGATTAATAAGCACAGAGTTTTGTCTGCAGCAGTAAGGTCATTGAGAGGAGATCAGAAGTACAGTAGATTAGCATCTCCATTATGTGCCTGCCTCCTTCCTGAGAAAACCCCTGGTCAGGGCAATAAAGCAGCTTCAGTCCCTTGGCTGTTCAGCTGAAGGCTGTGTCAGGACACATATATCAGCTTTCCAAAGCAGCACCAACACATTAGCTCATTAGTAGCTCCACACAAAACAGATCTGCAGTCCCTCAGTGAATAGGACATAGCTGCCTTTGTGCAGCCAGGATTTTGACACAGCGCTACAAAGTGTTGCCTAAGCTCCTAGGAGGAGTGAGACAGTGACAAAGAAGAGACAATAAAACATGTCGTAGATCCAGATAGGTTATTGCCATAAACCTTTTTCCATGATTAAATCCCTAAAACATCCATACTGTCTCAAGACAAGGCGCCCGTATGTTTAATTCAATGATTTGAAGTGAAAAAACTCTGAAAAGATCCCACCTCACTTCTCTGATTCCCTTAGGTCCTAGAGGCTGAAATCACACGAGATTTCTGTGAGGCTGAGGAGTTTAAGTGTCACTGTCCTTTTTTCATAAAAACAGAATTTTTACACTGTCAATGTAAAATAAAGGTGAAAATCTTTTTCAGCCCAAAATCTCATCCTGCTGTTCACAGAACGTAGGCAATTTTGGTGGAGGAAAGGAACAGGGTGCTTGGCATATTACAAAATATTTTTTTATATGGAGAGCCAGTTGATCAAGGTTTTATGGATTAAATTTTATGTTTAATCACCAATAGGGACAGAAATCGTGCAATCTTAATAAAACTTTCTTTCAGAGAAATGATTCCTATATGTCTAGGCACTTTTGAAAAACCTGCTCCAATATGACAGCTTCCTTAAAAGAGCACCTAAAAACCATTGAAATGTAATTCTAGTATGTTTAAAATCTAGTTCCCACAGACACTATATATTTCCATGAAAATGTAGCATTGATTTTCTGTAGGGTCAGAAAATGGCCACCTTCCTCAGAGGACATGTTTTGTTCCAAAGGGAGTTTATTCGCTGCAAGCATGTATTTAATGCCGCAAATAAATGTTGGAGCTGTTACAAAGTCTTATAAAAAAAGGAAAGCAACATCACTATCACACAAATCTGACAGCCTTGGCAGGAGTTTAATTCTAAAATGCTGCTGGTAAAAGAAAAATCCATTTAGGTGATACAGATTGTAAAACACCCACCTCATGGAGTACTCTCAAAAACTCTCAAAAGGTAAAGGCTGAAACTGTTCAGGGATGATGTAGAGCTATGAGTTCTCTTACAGTGGAAAAAGTTTAAAAAATAACATTAATTTTCTTTGGTTTGTTCTGTCTTCTCAGGAGCACTTTTTAAGGATAGTGAGTGGAAAGAATAGTTTACTGTGAACAGGTACGATATTGACAAAGGATGGATTAATGAAAAGCAAAACATTGCATTCTTCCTACAGAAACTGCAATCTCTTGTTCATTCTGAAGACATTACAGAAACACAGAGTGACATTTGAAGTTATTCAGCCCCCAACTACGTGAATGAATTCCTACCCTCATGGGACTGGTTTAAGCATTAGAATTTATTGTAAAGGTTCTGAACCTATTTTTTTTAATGTATTTATTTATTGCGTGCCACGGGGTATTTTGAAAGTAAGTGGTGAGTGCAATGGAAAACAACGTGAAGTGACCACAGCCAGTCATCCAAACCCCAGAAGGTTTGCCCGCTGACTTCTGTCGCTGTTGCCAGCTTCTGTGAGCATGAATGTCCCACTTTAGTCATTTCCTGAGCTTTTGTCTGGTCTGCAAGGCAAGCTGAGTGTCTCAGTTTAGCCACTCACTGCAGGCCTTTCCGTTTATTTAAAGATGATACTTTAACTGTATTTAATAAGTCTCTCTCAGTTTGAGCTCCTCATAGTGTCCTTAATTGTGAGAGGGGACTATACATAAAGCTTTAATGCCAATCATTAGAAGTACTAATGATAAAACATGATTAACACTTTCTACCTCACATGTGGTAGCTTCCATCTGACCTTTGATTAAAATTGTTTTGCTTTGTTTTTGTATACCATCATTAATCTGCTGAGTTTCAAAACATTTGCATGAGGTAGACGATAGTATTAATAATTTGCAGACGAGGAAAATATGATACAGATGCTGCATCTCCTCCTGGGAAATACCAGTAACTCAGCTACCAGTGCTGCTATTATCAAGGGAAGTTTTACAAAGTTTCCTGAGAGAATAAAAATACTAAGGGACTTGTCTTTGAGTCACTGGAGGAATTAGATATTTAAACCAGGAGCCTTGTTACAGCTCCGTGTACTAACCTTAGCCAGAGCTACCACCACAATTTAATTGCTCAAATCAAATTATGATTCTTTTCCATCATCAGTATCATATGGCTTAGTTTTAAGTGCCGCAGTAATCATTTTACTTCTTCCTACACAGAAATGTTTGAAAAGTACACAATCGCTTCTTATTTGAAACAAGATTTCATTCAAGAAACCATGTTTACTATTCATTTTTTTCCTTTTCTTCTGTAATCTAGAGATTGGCCTTCCTATGGCACAATAGCTAAACTGAAGCTTTGAAATACAGAGTTATAGTGAGCTGGAAAATAACAAACTCTCTGGTTCTGCTGTTTTGGCTTGCGTTATATTTGTTTGCTTTTAATAGCACATTACAGATTCTGTCTTTCGGAAAGTAACTGTTGAATTTGAAATACATTTTCACATTTATATAGAAAATATTAATTCATTAAGTCATTGTTGGTCTCAGAACTAGTCATGAGCAATTCTCAGAGGTTTTTTTTTATGTGAATGCACAAGATTCTGGGTCTTAAAAAATATTCTTATTTTTAATCTCTTACGCCTAACTTGAAGTGCCATTTCAGTCACTATGTCTGTCATCCCTTTGAAACTCCTTCTAAGTCAGATGTCTTCTGGAATGGGTCTCTAAAGCCTGGATGTATAATTGAGCTAAAAAGAGACTATCATAATTTTTTCTTTTTTTCAGGGTTTTTTGGGGTTTTTTTTGGTAGCTTCTCTTGCCTAAAATATCTTTAAATTCATTTTAAATGATGTGATGGCATCTTTGGTCCTGAACCTAGACAGAAACAAATGGTGAAAATAACTCGAGGTTGCAGAAATTATTAAAACAGGATCTGATCTGCCTCCCCTTATGTATCACCGGTATTCAGCATGGAAGTGGAACATAATCATCACCTTATTTTCATTGTAATGCCATAATTTCCTAGGTGTGTCTCAGGTGTTTTCACAGAAGTTTTTGCCAGTTGATTCAGAGTGATGCTGGACAGTATGAGACAATGTACCCATGACTCTTTATTGAAATGTAATTACAAAGGAAAAGCCTGATTCACCTTGTGGTGCAGCCAGTAACAGTTCAGGAACAGGCAGAAATGAGGAGTGAAGATAACAGACTGGTGAGACAGAAAAAAACCCCCGGAGTTGAACTGTAGTGACTTCTCTTCATCCCACCTGCTCTCTTTCAAAAAAATCTTAAGAGAAAAAAATTCTTTCTTCCCGTCCCGTTCCCCATCGAGAAAACATTACCACTTTCAGGAAAGTACAAATTAATCCTTTAAAGCTCCTGCCTGAATGCAGAAGTTGGAATATGTGGTGGGAGCTGTAATTTGCTCATCACAGCCCAATTCCCTTTCATAAATCAGGATCTGCAACTGGATTATATCACCCATAAACTCATTTGCCAGAGGTTCCAGGGTGAACATCTCTCTCCTCATGCTGAGTGGTGACCTTGCCGAGAGCACTCTGGTAGTAAATAAATACAGAATACATAAATAAATAGGTTGTTCAGCTGACTGTCCAGCTCTCTGCTGAAAGACAGGTACAAATGTCAAATCTGCTCTGGAGAGTGGGAGGCCAGCATGAGAAGACAGAGGTAAGAGTTCAGTGTATTTTCGCAGTAGTCAGGGAAGAGGATGAAGAAAGAAAGATTTAGAAAGCAAAAAAAAAAAACAAAAAACAAAAAACAAAACAAACCACATTGTCTTCTCTGAAAACACAGAAACAGAATTAAAAAGGACTTTCGAATGTTCACAAAGATGTTGTCTGTATTGCTTATTAGCTTTACCAAGCTTCTTAAATCCTCTATATGATCATCCAGAGATTGTGGCAGTAATAACTTGTTTCAAACATGTCTTAAAACTGCATTTTTGTTTGCCTGTCTGAGGAGCTGCTTTGCCTCTGCCTACTCCCGCTGGGGTGCTGACCAAACCTGCACAGCAGCATGAGAAACGAGAGCTTGGGTTGAAGCCCAGGTCCCAAGCCCACAGTCCCAGGGTCTACAAAGAACCTACAAAGATCATTAGTCATGGCTGATCTCTTCATTTAACCCCTTAGAACAGCAAATGGTACAAAACCCAACCGATTATCATATACTGGGAAATTCAAAGTGTCGCTCCTCAGTCCTGCCATGACAGGTTTTTGCTCCCTTGATCAGAATGATTCAGAGAAGACTGATTGCAGTTTAAACTGAGGCATTAAAAAAGTAACTGCTCATGACCAACAGTAATGTGCAGAACCTCGGTGACAAAGGAAGCCTTGAAGAACAAAAAGTCAAGGACAAGGTGGAAAGTCATCCAGAAAAGAGCAGACTGCCACGACACCAGTGACACATCTCCCCTTCCCAGCAGTGACTTGCAAAGACAAGCCATTCTCCTCCCAGCAGTTCAGGGTGTCTCCACCAGGGGAGTCACAAGCCAAGAAAGCCATCCTCTGCAGGGAGAGTGTCTGGCTGGTCTCAGCAGATGCCCTGTAATCTCTCGGAGGTGATGACTCCGTCCGAACTCTAATATGGGGGGGCAAGTAAACAATTCTTGAGCAGTTTTTCTTCTTAAACAATTTTTCACAGGACGGGTCAGGTTGGAAGGGACAACACTGAGTCACTGGTCCAACCTCTCTGCTCAAGCAGGGTCATCCCAGAGCTCATGGCATATGATTGAGTCCAGACAGTTCTTGAATATCTCCAGTGAGGACTTACCCATTAAATTGAATGTTTATGCATCTTTATGATTTGCTTCTTCTCCATAGCTGTATTACTTTGTTAAAATCATCTTCATCGTGGCAATTATTCTTACAAAGAGACTACGATGTTATTGTTACAAAGTCCTAGATAGTGATGGTAGGTGTAGTTGGAGAGCTGGGAATGAAGAAATCACTATGTGAGAAAGTATTTATTTTTAAAAGATAGTTATGGGTTATTTGATTTGATTAGCAGGAGTTAAATAATCTGTTTATTTGACAGCATATTTTAAAAGACCTTTGAGAGCAGATCACTGAATGAGTTGGATGGAGGCCACCCCTTGTCTCCGAGGCAGATGGATGGATGGGAGGAAATACATTTAAGACAAGTTTCCTGTGCCTCCACTCACGAGAGAGGAAGAAGGCCCCCAGTGGACCCAGCTTTCAACCCCATAAGCGTACTTTTGCCTAAGCAGGACAAAGCTGAGCATGAGTCAGGAGGGTAATTTGAGATTAAGGTCTCTGAAACAAATGTATGAATAACTTTTCTTATTCAATGACCTCTTCTTTTTCCATTGTTTCAAATTCACAGGGTCTTTTTTTTAGTTTACTAAAAGTAGGTGATATTTGAAATGAAAAGCAGTTTTCCTTATCAAATAATAAAACATTTTCATTCAAGAAATGCAGGAAAGAAATACTGCAATTTCAACTTCAGAAAAAAAAAATCAGCAAGACCAATTTCATAAAGCCAAGACAAATTAGTGGAACACTCTCACATTGAACCTCTGCTTTTTTTCTGAAAGAGCTCTCCCATAATTTGGCATCCAACTCTAAAGAAAAATTGAAGACTGCCTGTTTCGCAGCAGCAGCAAAGTGCCCTAATTTTTAAACACATAAAAATGCAAGTGAAAAACCTTACACTCAGTTAATAGTGTGTTGTTAACACATCCCATCCTCTGTCCCTTCAGAGAAAGGACCATAACTCCACCACAATCACTGCCTATGTGCTCGTCTAGAGGTGAATCCTGGTTCCTGCCTAACCTCGCTTACCAATGCTGGGTTTGCTTGGTCACTGCAGATGAGTCTGTCCGTTTCCTGTTGTGGCGTCCTCCACTGGGAATATCTGACCTCATCCAACTGTTTATTCTCCTTCTTTTTAAACCAAATACTTCATTCTGGGGGGAAGAGGGGCGAGGTTATCCTGCTGCTTCCAGTTGTCAACCATCTGCCTCAAAATCAGAGGCAACCCATACCCTACCAGTCACTGATCTGGAGTTTCAAAAGGCGAGTATTCCTTTGAATGAAAGCCAGGTCACTGGAAAACTGCCTGTTTTTTCCACCTCTGGGATTTTCTTTGCCACAGAAATCACTCAGTCTGGTAAGGAGTCCCTCCAGGAAGTCCTCACATGGTGCTACACAAACTGGTGCTCCTCACGTGTGTGGCCCTCACGAGCAGGTGCCTTTTCTTGCTTTATTAGGGGCAATCAATTTGGAATTTTCATTAATCAGGTCTATGCCGTCTACCTGGAACTGTATTTTATTTAATGCAGCTTATTTACTATTTTATTAGTTGGAAAAGGATTTGAAGTGTCTGCAAATGCACATCTACATAGTTATCTGCTAGCCAAGAGCTGCTGCTAAACTCTGGGATGGGAAAAGTTAAACTGCCTGGCACTCACTGAGGTTTGTCTCACTCACTAAGTCATGGTCTTTATTTGCATTGTTCTTCACTGGTTTTGTGTCCACCCCTCTCTTCCTCACTCCTCCGAGTAGCTGCAACTGTGAGCCTGTGATTTTTTTCTGACATATTTCTTTTAAATGCTCCTCTTCAAAGTGTATCACAGAGCCAGTGCATTGTCACAGTGTTTTCTGAAAATGCACGCTAATGACCTGGGAAACCAGAACAGCCCTCAAAACAGTTGAGAAGAATTCTCAGGAATTCCTTCATGCAAAGCTGGGCACCCTAAAAGAAAAATGCTTTCGAGTTCAAACCACTGTTTATTTTGGAGCATGTTTCTCTCTCCGCTTTCAATGGTGACCTAGGAATGAGCTCACCATTGGAAGCAAATCTGTCTTCTGTTTCCACTCCTAAAGGATTACCTACTCTCTGAAGCTCATGGGGTTATTGATGGCCTTACACAAAAATTATGATTCGAAATTCTGTGGAAAAAGTAAATACACACACATACACATGTGTGTGGCACTGACAGATTTAAGGAAAAAAACCTGTTGAAATATTACAATAAAAAAAGATTAAATTTGCAATAAATAGAAGGTTTCCTGTAGTCACAAATGTTCTGCTTTGCGCTTGAATGGGAAAATATCTGATCCAGCATGACTGTGCAGGAGAACAGCAAAACCCTGTTGTTTTGTGATATGCATATGGGCTGTGTAGCATTTGGCAGCACCTCAGGCTAAGATCCAGTTATCAAACAGCCCCACTGCCTTTGTGTGGGGTTGTTCAAAATTCTTTCTGCAAGTATGTCCTGCGAGCTGGTGCTGCTGTCAGCTGATCAGTGCCTCAGCTGCAAGGCTGCTGACAAGCCAAGCACAAGCTGCTCTGCCCATCACTCTGTGCTGCCCTGCAGGAGATGATGAACATCAAACACCAGAACCCCCGATGCCACTTTTGACGGCAGTTTGGGACTTTGAAGGCAGCAGTGCCTGCCAGCAGGGCCAGCACATGGAAAAGGAACATGTGAAGGCACATGACAGACCCCTTAGGTGCCATTGCAGAAGATGCCCTCATTTTGATTTCATCCCACCTCCTGCTCTTCTGACTTGCGAGTGCACTCTCTTTTGAATCTCTTTCACATGCGGGGTCAGACAGGTCCAGGATCTGCTCTCCAAATGCATCAGAAGCTTTGCCATTTCTCTGCCCAGTGCTGGTGGTGTGGGGAGGAGTTCAAGAGCCAGTGAGCGACAACTGTCCTACCAGTGTGCAAAGTTGGAACAGTTTCTAAAGTTAAGAAGAGATGGTTTTACTTTTCCTCTAGCAGCAGTTGGCCTATCAGACTGAGTGCTGCCAGTAAGGCAGATAGAGTAGTGACAGACGTGGTATGACACCACAAGCAGAATTTTTGAAAAAGAATAGGCTCTAGCACGTCTGTTTGGTGAAGTGTCTTGGAATCTGCTGTGAAGTCACTTGTTCTGAAATTCCTGGGGAATTACCTGACAGCTGATTTCTTAAGCTTGCTTTGGTGTCTCCTCATACATACCTCTCTTTCTCCTTTTTCTGCCCTTTTGTCTGTCCTCCACACATTTCAGAAGGTAGGATTATAAAAAGCCACTGTAAACCCCAAATCTACAGATGCAGGAGAGACATCTCTTAAGTCATTCCTTCTCTTTTTTCACTGATGTATTCTCTCAAGAGTGATAATCATCTTTTTTGAAATGCAGGTCTAAGACGGAAGGAATTTTTATCTGGAAGAGTAATATAAATTAGCTTTGACTGCCAGTTTCCACTGATTATTACTTTCCAGGCGGAATTCCTACAAATTCTTGAGGCATGACCTCTGATGAAAAAATAAACCCCTTTAAAACTTGTTTGAGAAATTCCAGATAACTTTCACAAGAGATTTAATTTTAGAGCATTAACACAGTCTTGGTTGGAAAGATAAAACTACAATGCAGTTATTTGGTAGGAGTCATTACTGAACAGTGAAGTCATTTGAGCTTATTTTACTGTGCTTATCTTTTTGCTCTCTTTTTTCCCCTCTCAAACTAATTTTATTATGCATTACTCAGTGCACTCTGGATTCACCCTCATAAAAGGATAAAGTATCTCAGCAGATACCCAGGCTTAGGCAGTCAGTTTGAGAGTAAACTCACAAGCCTTAGTTATCTACACCAAAGAGCCAGTGCACAGGGTATCGTCTACGTATTGTCAGTTAAGGTTCATTAGCTTGTAAATCTTGGCTTCGTGAGGCTTAAGCAAAGGTAAAAGCTGCCACAGATAGAAAAGAGCTGTTATAAATACCACTGCCAAGCACTTACTAATGGGAAATGCATCTTTGAATCAGATTTCACCTCTCCTGAGCAAATAAATTAAAGAAAATTTGCACCATCTAATAGAGAAAGCCACTCTCCTGCACCTCTATTTGATCTGCAGATGCATGGAAAAGTGAAAAACACATTTTAGAAGATATTGTCTTATACTGCAACCATATCCATACTTATTTTTGAAGTTTTAGGGCTAGGGCCCCTAGTTCTTTATTTGCAAAGTGTGCACACGCTGAGGTGCCCTTACTTTTGGAACTAGATGATCTTTAAGGTCCATTCCAGCCCAAGGCATTCTGTGGTTCTGTGACTCTGGAGCCAAGCACACCCCTGCTCAAAGAGCTGTGCCAGTGTCAGTGTGGTCCTGCAAAAGCACCTGCTCTGTGCAGAGTGGGTCCCCTTTTTCAACTTGCAGTGAGCCATGGAGGGCTGGGTCTGTGGCTGCCCAACCAAGTGTTCCCAGTCACAGCTGCCGCCGGGTCAGCTCAGCTGCCTCAGGGCTAAGGGGGGACAATTGCAGTGCTGCAAAGACAGCAAGCTCCAAACAGGTTGGGGCTTTGAGGGAAATTATTTCTGCATCCTCACCTTCAACTTCAACCCTGTCAACAGCACCATGGCTGGCTGAGACCTTCCATAGCAGAACAGCAGGATCGGGCAGTGCTTTCCACCCCCGCGGAGCAGGAATGAGCAGCTATCTCAAATCCCATGGAGAAGTCCAGCGGTACACTCTCCTGTACCTGAGGCAATGCTTTTATTTTTTTTTTTTTCTTCTCTACTTGTGTCTCCTGAAGTGCTTCTCTTCCCACACAAGCACTGACAGCTGGTGCTCCTCAAGGCCTGCTGAGAGATCTCCCTGGCTGCCTGCACACAGGCGCCTGCCCAAGTGTCAGTGGGCTGCTCTGTCTAATGTCTCTGTGGGAGTAGGCACTGGCTGAGGAGAGGAAGCTTCACAGGCCATTAGAAGCTTCTTTTAAGTGTGAGGACCAACTTACAACAAAGCCTAACCTTTCCTTCCTGACAGCTGCTTACAACACTCTACTTCAGAAATTCACTGCCCTGCACAAAAGGAGCATGATCACTTTTTGGCTAAGGAAAAAAAAAGCTTTTTGGGCAACTTGTTTTCCTTTGGAACAAGTCCCTATTCTCCTGCAGAAACATCCAATTTAGTCCTCCTTCGTCTCGTGTGTTTTGTTGTTTTCCAGTCCCTACTTTTCCATTAGCTCACACTACTCATCTCACTGACAAAAGAGAAGAACAGAGCAGGGGAGGAAGGCAGCCCAGAATTTAATAGCCAAAAATCCTGTCCCTAGTTTTATTCAAATTTTTTTAGTCATCAATCTTACAGCTTTACTTCTCTGCTTCTGGCTATGCCAGGTCAGAAGCATTTTACACCTTGATCTTCTCCTCTTGTTGGTGCTTTCCTGTCGGCAAGTGTTGTATTATTTCTTTCCCAAACTCCATCCATATAAAGCTTCTTTCTTCTTTTCAGCACATCCACAGCAGAAGCATTTCAGAAAGCTGAACTGGTGGCAGGGTGATTCTGGCTGAACCAGAGGGAAGTAGATTTACACTCAGTGATTACATGGAGCAGTATTTGCATCCAGCAATATCTTGACGTGCACACAGGAGGGTGTCAGGTGGTTGTATTCGTACACTATTTCTCCTTCACGGAGGGCCCAGCTGCCTTAGCCAAATTAGCTGTTTTCTCCACAACTTAGCTTTATGGACCAGCTTATTTACCATGTGTAGAGTGCAAGTGCATGATTGATATTGCAGCTAAACAGGAGTCATTTGTCTACCTGAAATAAATGCTCTTAAAGAGCATATATTTTAGAGGGGGAAAGGTATTTGAAAGCCAAAACTTTCTCATGAGTATCTCCATATAGCACCCATTGGAACAGGTCCATACTTTGCTTGACCAAACTCATTAACCAGAGCTGGACTAGAGCTCACTCCTCTGAGAAATGTAGGCCTTTGTTTTTAATAAAACATGTGGGCCAAATTAGTATGTAAATAAATGAATGACTTTCAAGAATCCCAGATAACACTTGCTGAGCAATGGGTCAGGCCAGATTTAATCTAAAAATCTTTCTGCTGCATGTAAATGGTTATGTCATAGCATTTGTCTTTAATTACTAAACTGTTTCCAAAGGCTTGACTCGTGACATGTTCCTCGGTTAACCACAAAAACTTGTACTACAAGATTTGCCATATAGACCCTTTTTTTTTTTCCTACAGTATTGTTAAGCCCAGGCTCCTGAAAAAGGAATGTAACAATCTCCCAGAGATAGACACTTGATCTTTACAGTAGTGAGAGCTCTTTTTTTTAAGCTGAATTTTCCATATAAAGGAAACAAGGCACTTTTGACTCACAAGGAATGCTGCAGCATCTTTAATATTGACAGGAAAATAACCTACAGACGTGAAAGCATTTAAAATACAACTAGTTATATATCTCTGTATAAATCCAAATGGGAAAGATCACTTTTATAAGCCTATGTACAATGATTTCTGTAACAAACTGTACTATTTTCTATATGCCATGATGACCAACCCTTGCCAATAGCAGATATTTTGAGAAAGGATCCGTCTCTCCTTGTTCCTAGTTGTGTAAAATTTCTTGATATCCATGAGCCATTTCCTATGCATGACCTAAGGATGAGGTCAGGAGAATTAAGTGTACCAGATATTCTGTGAATTAAAAGACTAATCTGGGAACCCACAGAGTGTTTGATGAAGGAAAAAAAAGGTAGGATTTTGTTGTTGTTATAATGGAAGTGTTGATCTGATCACCCAGACCTAAGAAGGATACTGTAAGATTGAGCTGGTGGCTTTGTAGCTCCCAATGAAAGTCAGAGGAGAAAGATGTGAGTAAGCAAAACCAATTTATACAGCTAAAATGCAAATTCAAAATATCTTTTAACTTCATCTCTGTAATCTGAGTCTGAAATAGGGAGGAAGTGTGTACCAAGCATTACAAGCTGATGTTATCCAGAGCAGAGGAGAAACAGGTTTCTTCCATCTTTCAGATGGAAATACAGCAGTTTGGAGCCTGTTAGGAAAAAGCACATTCTGCCAGAACATTTATATTGTGCTACAAGGTGCCGCCACGGGAACTATTCAGCTCCTGCACTTTGGATTTTGGAAAAGCTGGTGGTAGAAGTCTGCCACCTGCTTAGCACCCTCAAGAGCATCTCCATTTCTTCAGCTCCTTTGACTACTGGCTTTACCCTCCTCCCTCATGGGCAGCAATTCCCACACAGCACACACAGCCCGTGGCAACCAGCTCTCTTGCCAGAACACACAAGAGGAGACTTGCACTGAAATTCTTCAGCTCAGATCGCTGAGCAGAAACATTGAGAGAAATACAGGTTGAACTGACACCCAAACAAGTAACACCTTGGAGATCAAGGGAGGTGATTGTCCCACTCTGCTCTGCACCAGTGCTGCCTCACCTTGAATCTTGTGTGCAGTTTTGGGCACCACGATACAAGAAAGATACGAAATTATTAGAGAGTGTCCAAAGGTAGTTGTGTTCCCTTATTAATTTTCCTGTTTCCAGGGTACCTTGGGCTACTTTCCATTTTTCCCACCCCAGGGGACAATTCACCGTCTATAGCTACTAGACCTTGCTGGGTGATACTCTTCCCTGGCCAGACATTTCTGATTAAATTGGTTTCCTTTCTTTAAATTGCCTATACCACCTCTTCTACTCCCAGTCAGTCATACCTGTCTGTAACTTTCTCCTCACTGTATCAGACAATTCACTTCTGCTTGCAGGCTTATGATGTCTCTCTAATGTGAGTCTCTATCCCACTTATCAAAGTTCTGCATTTTGAGATGTTGCTTTGTTTGTTTTTCTTGTATTCTTAAGCTCCCACACTCTGCTCCCACAGTTTGTGTTTGTTAACTGCTGTTAATGAGGATGGCTTTGTTTGCCAGCTCATATTCTGCTCGAATTTCTGTAATGTGTTGTCTTTTCAACCAACTTCTAATGATCCTAAAACGTAAATGGGGAGTTTGTCTCTTGAAAGATAAAGGCACAGCCTTTTGATATTGTACCTCCTGTTTTAAAATACGGTTTGTGTAGAATATAAAGTAGTAACATACTTTTAATGTTAAGATCCTTGAGATGAGGGGCAAACGTGAGTTGGAAGGTCCTGGAATCAGACATCAAATTTTTGTGAAATTTTAGTAAATCATTCTAAGGATACAGGCTAACAAACGAGCCCTACAAGAGCAGAGGATTCACATAATGCTTTCCTAACTCTCTGTCCCCTGCCTTCCCACCTGGCAAGGGAAGCACTGCCCTGTCTGACACTGTGTGTTTCTAGTTGAATTTTCAAAGATGCTCCTTACTACTAGGAGCATGTCTTACACTGTGAGAACCTTTCTTGCCTTCCTAGAAGCCCAGAAGGGCTCACACCCTCCAGCTAGAAACAGTTCCCTCTCAAAGGTTAAAGCTTTCCCCCAGAGCATTCCCTAACTTCAGTTGCAATGCCTTGCTTTGCAACTGCATGTTTTAATTATCTCTTTAACAAAAGCACTGCGGAATTAATTAATAGCTTCTATAAAAGCGAAGATTAACTGATTTCTTTGTTTATTTGTTTAAAATTGTTGCCGAAGCATAGGAATGATCTTTCCCTACCTTGAACAGACTAAATACCAGAAAGGAAATTCCTGTGAGGAGTGTATAAATATTTCACTCATTTTAATGCTCTCTAAAATTTGCGTTCCATCAACTGTTTTAGTGAAACTGCCAAGCACTCAATTTCATTTTTGTGATACTTTCTGGAGTCTTGCACCAATGTAACCTGCAGAGGAAGGATGACACTTCACAAACAATTTTTATGCATTCATTACCATAAAGCAATTTCTACCTCTGGATAGTGATGTAACTAAGTCATGCAATATTAGGGAAAAGATGCTGGCTGCACTGAAGATGTCTCTCCAGAAAAAGAGAGCTCCTTGGGCTGCCCTTCTCTAGCAGCAGCATGCTGCTGTAGTTCAGCATTTGAGGAGATGGTTGCAAGAAAGGTTTGTCTGGTATCAAATCTTGCCTTGATTTTAATGAAATGCTTTGGCTAAGTTGTGCTTCCTTATTCTTCGTTCACTGTCAGGTGGTTGCAGAGGAGAAGAGGAATATTTTGACCCTAATCTGAGCTATATATTAAATACATTTAGGTTGCTGAGCATCTGCTGTAACTTGTGGACTGCATTTTTTTTATCCATTGTGTATGTGAGCTGAACAAACCTGGCTTGGGTTCAAGTGAAATTTGGCATGGGTCAGTGGCCTACTGTCCTCTAGGATTTTCCCAAGAATGTGATTCCACATTTTATGTGGCTATGTACTGGTGAATGGAATGTTTAAATAAATAACAAATTGAGTCACTTAGCCCTGAATCAACAAATGCAGTGTCCCAAAAGGGATTCCCCACAATTTATAGCCGTATCTTGCTGAAGATTCATACTCAACTGCTTTAAAGATGTTCGAAGTTGAAGAGCGGTAAGATGGCAGGAAAAGTCCTCCCACAGCAAATTCATAGGGCAGCACATATCACTCCCACTGCATGGAACTTTTAGAGGGGCTTTAACCCAGGGCAGTCCACCTGGACAGGAAGAGATATATGCGCTTGTAACAAAAACCTGAAATTGTGGCTGTGGTTTTCAGAAATTTCCTTGCCTCTTTCTTACTTTTTTCTAGTAAGAGGATGCATTTTTAATTGGAAAAAAAAAAACAAAACAAAACAAAAACCAAAACAAAACAAGCAAAACAAAACCAAAATAAAACAAAACATAAAGCAAAAAACCTTATCCTCTGCACAGCACATTGGTTCATTAGTAATGCATCAGTCACAGATTTTTTTTTTTAAGTGCTATTTAATAGTTTGGTTTGTTTAAAAAGAAACCCGAGCAATGGGGTGGTGGAACCCAGAAAGAAAGTTTAGGGAAGAATGATACATCACAATACATTTCTGCTATAAAGTAACAATTTAAACTTTTGCTCAATCTTTGTTCTTCACATCCTAGCTGATCAATTTGTGCGTCTTGGACAAGGATTCATAGGTTTCTTCATATGCCTACTGACATTTTTAACAAAAGGACAAGCTGTTTCTGACTGAGGTATATGAACCTTATCCCACTGGACTTTGGAAAGGTCATCTGCTTTTCTTTGAGTCTTAAAAAAAATAAAACTCTAAAAGGTACTTTCCTTTCTGTGATTAAAGTTCACGAGCATTTATCATCATGTCGAGTGAGTTTGTCTTTGAAAAGAAGAGTTCCAGAAAAAAAACAAGGATGACTTATGAATCAGGACACAATGAACTTTTCCTGCTGCCAGAGTTAGCCACAAGGCAGTTCAAATGCCATCCCTCGTGGTGACTCTGCCCAGCTGTCAGTCAGTATGTGGATATAATTGGAACCTACCAGAAAAATACATTTTCTGGAAAAATTCGGAGTTTTTATAGGATTCAAATAATATAATTCAAATATTTAAATACAGTGAACTGGAGCTGAAACACTCGGGTTTCTGCCCTTAGTTTGACCCTCATCTCCCATGAAACAATGTTTGTCACTCACAATGAAAAAACAAGATGGAAACAAGATGCTGAGTGCTGAGCTTTCTGAAAATTGAGAAATTTGCATTGCAAGGCAAATATTTCAGCTGATTTGAAACAAAAGTTGGTTAAATCTTCATCAGATGTAACCTAGCTGGATCTTTTAAGGTGGCAGTAGCTGTTTTGTGGTTGGAAGGGCAATTAAAAGGCTTTGGCCTACAGTATTGTAGCCTAAAGCAGCAATTGCAGTGCAACATCTGCTGATCATCCAAGGTCAACCTGCCCGTGAGAGAAAGGAGAACATTCACATTTTGGTCACTTAAGACCTTTTTGCTCCTGTTGTGAAACTTTCACAGCTCCCCAGGAAAATGCATGCTGTGTTTGTGACAGGTCTTACCCTCACCGTGATACTACCTGTGTGTTTAAGAAACATCTATTCCATGGGTAGAATTCCTTATCATTGTCACTGGTCTTTCCCTTTCTCTTTTAAAGCCGCTTTATTCATTCTTGTTTTACATAATCTCAGACAGCCTTCTATGCTGTCTTCTTCAATTCTTCTTTCTTATTCTTGTGAAGCAATCCCCTGCAGTTTAAACTGAACTTGTTACCCCTTTCTGGTTGAAAGGATTTATTAAGAATTACTCTAGATTATGTCAACCAACTTGAACAAAAATGGCTTTTGATTTCATATCAGTTCAGATGCTGACTAGTGCTTGTGGTTTTCTGGCCTTTATTGGACTTGACATAAATATCCACACTGAGATCCTTGCCAGCATTTGTTTTCCCTTTTGTACAAAATGAAGAATACAATAATTTTGCCAGTAGATTTTGTGATCAGCAAAGTATTTGCACAGCCCAGTTTATTTTTCTAAACAAAAAAGGTGGGGCTTGAATGATTCAGGGAACCCATTCCAGCCTCCTAGCTCTCCTGCAGGCTCAGATACAGTGAGCTAAATTGCATCAATCTTACCTGGAGGGTCCATTGCAGAGGAGAGCAGGTTGCAAATGTACACAGCAAGCTTTCCCTTCAAAATTTATTTCAACACAGGACTTGGGAGTTCTCACTAGTGCTCAATAAAAAAAACACCAAGCCTATGAGTCCCCTCCTAGCACACAGTCATGAAATATGTCCTTTGGCAGAGACAACACTTTCTTTTCCCACAGAAAACGGGGGGAAAGTCTCTTTTGTTGCACTGCTGGGGCACCCGTGGCTCTCCAGGGAAGCGCTCTGGAGCAAGGGGGGTTGTGATGCAACATTAATAAATGACCACCACGTTAATAAATGACAAGCAGCGAATGCTGCGATGGAGTGAAATATCACAATTAGGCCAGAGTGCAAGTGAAGGGTCATGTTGTGCCTCTGGGCCCTGCCAGAGCTGGATAAGCAGCTGTGGTGGCTGAGCAGGGACAGTGGGAGCTTTGCATCTTTAGCACAAGCCCAGCTATCAAAAAGATGGGCAGCTGCTGGAGATGGCACCATCCCTGGGGCTCACTGTGCCTTCTTTAAAGACCCACTTGGGTCCACTCCTGGTAGGTGTGAGGAGCCATGATGCGTGATGTCTGTCACCTCTGACCTTCCCTTGCCCCATGTGGGCTGTGTGGATGGTGGGAGCTGACCTAGCAGTTCTCTGGTTTGTGTTCCCAGGACTTTGAGTGGGCCAAGGCAGCAGTGGAGGGAAAATGCTCCTTCCTGTCTTTTTTCTCTCTAGAAAAGCCCTTTCATGAAAACCTCATCGTCCTTGCTGTTTGTCTGTGCTGCATTTGGCTTTGAGGGCACCTGTGGCTTGTAGGGTAGCCAAAAAGAGAAACTCCCTCAGGAAGGCAAGGCAAAGGCTTCAGGTTCACCTCCCGAAACATCATGCAGCTGGCCAGGTTTGGGGCAAATTATTCACCTTCCTGAGGAGGAAGGAAATATTGAGAAACAGATTGGTCACTAGCCCTAAAATGGCCCAGTTTCGATTTTTTCTAGGACATGTGGCAAAACCACAGTCTTGGCTCTGCTGGTCTTACCTGGAGTCAAGGCCAAAGGCAGATTTTTGTTATGAGGACACTTGTGCAGGCTTTTGCGGTGGAAAATTTTGCAAGCCAGTACAAGCAAGAAGATGGAGATCTGTCGTGCAGAGCTGTTATCACAGCCATCCTCATCTGACTGTTAAATAGCTGCAGCTTCTAATACTTGCATTTGAAAACATTTCTTCCTAATAATTGCAGTAAGTAACCTACCGCACTTCTTGCCAGAGTCCTGCATCTGGAACTGAAGAGACTTTCTGTCCCAGCCTTTGAACCCAAGACCACAGGACATGGTAACCCAGCAGAACTACAGTGACTCATCACCCCACTGTTGAGGCTGAAAAGGACCCTTTTCCACCCACCCGTGAAAACAGAATGAATCTGTCTGGACCAAATCACGCACTTTTTGCTTTCATTTATAGAAAACAGAGACTGTGATTTTTTTTTTTCTCTGAAGATCATAATTCTTTTTAATTATTAAGCTCTCTGAAGCAGAGATAACCATGATCCTGTCTTGTATGTCTCTTTAAAATTTAGCACCATGATTCCCCAATTCTAACACAATACAAGTAGTTATCAGATGTGAAGAACTGTCATCTTGATATATATAGTCAAAAAAAATGCAATGAAAAAAACCCCTGGCTTCTCTTAGCTTAGACCTCTGAAGTCTGGGGAAAAATGCTTTTTTACAGACGGTCTGTAACAATTCCTTTTCCTAGCACGTGTAAAAAATGCAGTAATGTGGTATACTATTCATTGAATTTAATAGACTTTTTTTCGACCCTCACAAGCTTTTTTGTTTGGACTGGGTTATTGTGGCAGGCCAAGTCTCTGGTCTCCTCAGCCCAGCTTTGGATCTTGCTTCTTTGGAAAACCATCCCGTCCTACAGCTAGCACAACCAACCATCCACCCTGGTGAGACGAAGTTCACTAGAGTGTCTAGTGCCACTTCCCTGTTTTTAGAAGAATCACTGCAACCCCTTTTAGTGTTCAACCCCTTCATCTGTTGTCTCACAAACTCAAGTCAGACGTGGAACAAGGTGGGCCATGGTCAGCTGCTGCAGAGCCAAGCATGGAAAGTAAGCAGTTACACATGTTTTCCTTCGGGCTTTCTCAACAGATTTCAAAGAGAGGCACTTGAAAGTGTATCCATTTGTATGAGTCAAGAGACCTCCATGAGCAATGCTGTCAGCTTACACCGACAGCAGGATGGGGCTGGACACTGCCCACAGGCAGCTCGGGCACAAGTGTGTCACACAGAGGTCACTCCTGAGCACAGCAACCACTGAAGTCACACGCTGAGAGTTTTGTTTATAAAGTGAATTCCGTAGGTACAAGTCATCAGAAGAAGAAAAAGCCCCATGGACAGTATTATATAATCCAGACAAATATACTAATAGGGGATTTTCCAATGGGAGAAACCTTACATCATGCCTGAGGAAGTAAAAATAAACCTGGCACTTGTATTTGTTCAAAACACAAGAAGAGCCTTGATGAACTACTAGTCACATTTTTTGGCTAATTATTAGTCATGCTGAGCATTGTGATGTTGGTTGTAAATTTATTCCATAACTGCATCCTAACCTCAATATTAAAGTACCGTAGACTTTCAAAATCAGTTTCTTGGTAAGGCTCACTATTTCCAGAGAACAGTACACTTTCCTAATTATTGCTGATGTTTTAGCCATTATTGAACCTCTCGTGACCTTCTTCAGGGAAGAAAATAGCTCTGGGATTTGAAAACAAACAAGTTACTTGTGAAGCAAAATAAATCAAAAAGTAAGGTTTATATAGCAGCCTCCCCGTATGCCAGATACATTTAAAAAGCTGTCTTATCATTGGAAAAACAATTACTTTCACTGTATTTTACATCTGAAGATCACTAGTGAAAGAAGACGTGGTTTGTTGTCAATGGCCTGTTCTATTTAAACAGGGCAGTAAAACGAAAAATTATGCACCATGCTTATGGCAGATTTAAAAACAAAGAGGAAATGTGGAAAAGGATATGAAGTGTGGCTGGAAAGACGTACCATGGCCTTAAGAACAAAGCAAATACATGAGATTCAAAAGTTGGTCTGTTATGTGTAAACAAAACCTTTATTTTTGGTGAAAAAAAGTAAAATATCTGAATCACCGTTTTATGTTACATTCGATAAAAAATAAATATTCAGGCAGACCAGGGGATTCCAGTGATTCACAGCATGTCACTTTTTATCCATGAGATGCATGATGAGGTGTTCATGACTTTCCATTGCTGAACAGTAGAATCACCCAGGGAGGAAAGTGTGTTTGGTTTTGGCAAAGCCTCCCCGGCTACTCTTTTACAGAACCTTACAATTAGGTTCATCTGAGCAGGCTCAAGTTGGTGGCAGAGAGGTGTTATTTGGATGAAAATCAAAGTCTTCTCGACTTGCGCATCAGAGAGAGCCAAAACCAAGTTGGGTTCACTTTGGGTGCCAGTTACAGCTTGCATGTGCTGATCTTACACCCAAGATAAGTCACAACAGCTTTAGACCAACTGTCTACGAGTCCCACAGGGTGAGATAAGAATGAGGGAAGTGCAGATGTTCCTTCTCCTTCACACATCTTTTGCTGGGGGTGGACAGTGGATCATATAGAAATTGGCAGGTATTCATTGCAGCTGTCTAAGTTTGGCCATTCCCTTTCCCTCCATCCCCACCTCCTTCTCTTTCCAAGGAGCAGATGGAGCATCTCAGGGAAACAGCTGACCTGCAAAGTCCACGTCAGGTACCCGGGCTTTCTGCTGGGGCTGGTCATTCCTCTGCCTCCTTCGCCTTTGCCAAACGAAATAATTCCTGTCGCATGTGAATTCCTCTTCCAGTGCTGAGTCTTGGCATTGCTAGCCTGTTAACCACTTCTTTCAGCTGTGAGAGAATCAGCCGAGCTTCTGAAATTCTCAGACCTGCTCCAGGTTTCTTAAAAAAAGGGGCTGCCCTTGCAACTGCTGTTTCCATGCAAGCAGAGGTAGCAAAGCCTGTTCCCTGAATTCACCCTAGGTACTGGGCTAGCTCAGAAATGGAAATAGGGAATTCAGTCCCATCGTGCTCTTGTCTGCTCCCAGCTGGCAGCAGGAAGAACTGAATGCGGTTGTAGGGCTCCTCACAAACATTCCGTCTCAGCAGCCCTGACCAGAAACCTGGAGAAGCCACATCAGCTGTCAGGCTTCCTCAGAGGAAGGCACCTACCACAGGCTGAGCATGAGCCAACCACACAGCTTTAAGGAGACAGGCCTTCTGTGGAAGAAGATGGACACAGAGGCAACTGCCAGAGTCATCAATGCCCCTCAGCAGTTTCCTGGGGCACATTAGTGTTGGTGCTCGTGTCTCAGCTGCACTTTGCAAGTGGCTTCACTTCCAGGTGAGCTGGTCCACTGAGAGTAAAAAGCTGGAGGTCTCCATACAGCTCACTTAGATTAGGCTGCTGTACAGCTGGACTTTCTCTCAGTGTAAATTCTGAGCATCATTTTTCTTTCCTTTTCTAGCAAACGTGGTTCTGTTGGTACAGGTGGAGGCAGTATGGATGCTCTGATGTAAAGGATGAACAGTGTGGTCTGTAGCACCTGTCAGTTGACATTAAGCATAAGAAAACAAGAAGTTTTCCATTTTTTTAAAACACGTACTCATTAAGCTACCTCTTAGAAAAAAAGACATAAACATGGAAGGTCTTCAAATATCAAATGGAAACACTGATGTGGTAAACACTGTGCCACTCACTACAGCTTTTTTCCACAGCAGAACTGGCTCTTAATATGCTCGTGCTTTGGCAGATTTTCAAAGCAAGCAGAAGAGAGAGTTAAGGGCCTCTCCTGAGGCTCCTCTGACATCAAGCTGTGGACAGGTCCATTCCAAGCTGAAGGAGATCCCACCATGGGTCATAATTCAAGAGTCAAATAAAAAAGCAGCCACTTAGTAGGAAGTGGCTCAATGGGGACATTTGGTTCTGGAAGAATGAACTGAAAAATTTTAAAAATAGCCTTGCACTTTGGAGCTTAAAACTGACAACCAGCATATAATACTCTACCAGCAGATCATGAAAGGAAAAATTCTTCTTTGGATAGAATGTGTGGGAAGTTTATGCCTCTGACTTTGCCTCTGAATCTTGAATATTCATTCCTCCTGACCTTTTTACATCATGCATGTTCCACAATCTGGAATCTGCTTCCACATCAATCTAACTTTGAACAAAAAAGTGGTTTTGATAACTTTTTGAAGTAAGGCTATTAACTTACACTTTGGATTTTCTTCATGAAAGTATTCACAAGCTCTTTTTTTCATGCTGACCTTTGGCTCTGGGCAATGATGCAAATAACCTGCCTGCCAACTTACTGATGTAAAAGAGGAAAAAGTTGGGGGGGGAGGGGGTGCCTGGGGAGTGTAAAACTACTGTCCTAGGAATTGGATCCAGCTGGCCTCCACAAATACATTCAGCCATGGGGGTAGAAGGGAAGACAAATTTCTCCAAATCAAACATAAAATCAATCAATAAAATGATTTCAGAAGGTGTTCACCTACAGATTTTCTGCATTTGAACTGAGTGTTCTGCATATTTGAAAATCAGTCCCAGGAGTGGAGTTGTTCTGTACCAATATTACAGGACAGCTATTCCTGATTCACTGGGTCATCCCCTCACATTTTTCATGTAATCTTAAAGTTCTTTTAGGTTGGACTATAAGGGTTGATTCCTTTCCCTTCCTTCCTTTCCTTCTTAAGCATGTCTTCCCTATCAGCTGTGTCAGAGGAGTTTATGGTTGCATATTGGGTAGAGGTTCTTTACCCAGAGAGTGGCTGGGCACTCAACAGACTCCCCAGGGCAGTGGGAGCTGCCAGCCTGACAGAGTTCAAGAAGCATTTGGACAACGCTCTCAAGCACATGGTGTGACTCTCGGGGTGTCCTGTGCAGGGCCAGGAGTGGGACCTAATTACCCTTGTGTGCCCCTTCCAACCCAGCATATTGTGTGATTTTATAAAACCCCCTTTCTCTCTTCCCATCTTGTTCTCCCCTTATTTGTTTCAGCTGCTGGTCTGTCACTTGTGGGGAAAGTAAAATCTCAAAGTCCTGGGGTCCTGGATTTCACAATATGCAAATGACACAGCTCAGTGTCTTTGGCTCATTTCTTTTGATACATGGTGTGATGGTTCTTGTTGTGGCAAAGGCCTTCATTCAACCCATGGTATCAATCCGGGCGGGGAGATGAACAGATCGAGAGCAGCCTTGGTGAGAAGGACTTGGAGGTGCTGATGGGTGGGAGGATGGACATCAGACAGCAATGTGTGCTTGCAGCGCAGAAAACCAATCGTATCCTGGGATGCTTTAAAAGAATCATGGCCAGCCTGTTGAGAGAGGTGATTCTGCCCCTCTACTCCACTGTGGTGAGACCACAGCTACAGTGCTGTGTCCAGCTCTGGGGTCCCCAGCATAGCAAGGACATCAACTTGATGGAAGAGGCCACCAAGGTGATTCAAGGGATGGAGCACCTTTCCTACAAGGAAAGGTTGAGAGATGTGGGATTGTTCAGCCTAGCAAAGAGAAGGCTTTGGGGTGACCTAGTTGCAGCCTTCCAGTACCTGAAGGGAGCCTACAAGAAACATGGAGAGAGAACATTTACAAGAGCATGTAGTGACAGGACAAGGTGGAATGACTCCAAACCGAGAGAGACTAGATTAGGTCTTAGGAAAAAATTCTTTGCTGTGAGGCAGGTAAGGCACTAGAACAGGCTGCCCAGAGAAGTTGTGGATGCCCCATCCCAGCTAGGTTGGATGGGGCTCTGGGCAACCTGGTCTAGTGGAAGGTGTCCCTGCCCAAGGCAGGGGATTGGAACAGGATGGTCCTTGGTTTAAGGTCCCTTCCAACCCAAACCATTCTATGATTAGTTCAGTTGAGGGCACCAAGTTCATTTCATATGTCTTACACTAGGACAGTTATTGCTGGTTATTAAGTCTCTTTTTTTGGGCTGGTCATCTAGATGTAAAAACTTCCCTTGTCTGACATCCCTTACTAAAACGTCTGTCTGAAGTATCCAGCAGCATCATTTCTGCCTTGGCATCAGGTGGCAGGCACTAAGAGCCTAATCTGGGCAGAGAAAATCAAACAGCGGATGAGACATATTTCTGCTGACTCAGATCATAGCAACAGGCAGCCCTGGAGTTTCCAGCCCTGCTTGGATGCCCTACAGTTCTGTTAGAGGTGGATTTGTTCGTAAGAAGGAGCCGCGATGTGCCCAAAGCTGGATGCTCTCACAGGGACTGGGTTTGCAGAAGGGAGAAGTGCACAAGGATACTGTGTGCTTCTCAGTACAGCTGCAAGGCTGCCACCCTAAGGCCAGAGGGATGCACTAAAGTATCATTTTCCTTCCTCTAAAGGCTCACACAATTATCCATTGTGCCTTGATCTTAGTGGAATCATGGGTCTGTCCAGTTTCTGCATTTATTCCCACAGCTGCCAGCCTTGCTTTTTCATTTTAGCAAAGAGAACATGGCAGTAGCATTTGAAGGGGATCCAATGGGTGCAGAAAGAGAGCACTCTCCACCCGGAAATGTGCTCCAAGGATTTGCTGACTACCCAAAGCTTGAGTTCACCAATATGACTCACTCCAAGCTTTAAAAAAATACTTGGGTAAGTATTGGAAAGGTTATGAGGTTGAATTAAAGTCATCAAATGTAAAGATAATGAGTGATTTTTTTTGTTTGTTTTATTTGCCTTCTGGTATTTCCTCAGCACAGCTGATTTCACAGGCTTTATTTCACAGCTGCGTTTTCTCATCAGTTTTTTAGGACCCTTAAGAAGGAAAGATGAAAATACTGAGCAATAGGAAGAAAGACTCAAGTCACAGACTCAAAGGACATGAGTCATGTTGACCCTGATGACTTTAAAAAAGACAAGAGCCAGAACCCTCAGCTCTTCCCTCTTCCAGATACTCAGGTCTTGGTGAAAACACAGGATTTGTGATGTGAAAAGCCACTGAGACCTGTGGGTGAGGAGTGGATTCTGAGCCTCAAGTTCAGCTCCTCAGATCCATCTGCCATTGTCCACTGCCTGGTGCAGCTGAGGGATGGATGCAGTGCCTGGTAGGATGTGCAGCTTGGGCAAAGCAGGGACCTGCCCCTCTGGAAAGAACCAGGGTCAGGCAAGCCATGGTAGGTACGAGGAAGCACGAACATGTCACCTCTTACTTAGAGCTGGTCAAACATAGAGTCTGTTTGGTTGGAATGCCGGAGATGCTTTTGGTCAAATCTCTGTTAAAGGAGAAAAACTTGTTCCACAAGCTCTGATCTTATGTCTCATTTGACATTTGCTGAAGGCAAAGAATGTTCTCCCATGGACTTTGGCTCTAAAGCTAATTTGCTTCATAGCATGCTGTCCACTACCTTTTATCAGTTTGCTCCAAGTAGGCATTAAAGGGCCTGTGCCAGATCCCATCACAGTCCCTTTGCTGCCATTTTGTTCTGCACAAATCTGACCAAAACTGAAATCCGAATTTTTTTTTTTTAGTGTTATAGAAAGCTTTTCTTAACTAAACCCCTTTTCAGGGCCCTGCTTCCTAAAACAGTCCAGGAAGAACGAAGGTAAAATTATTATTTCAGGAGTGAGATGAGAGGAGACATCCTCTCTTTCAAGTTGGGTTTCCTGGTGTTTTGTAAAAGTGCACCCTTACATCTTCAAGTTTTATTTAGCATATATTATTTTCACTGAGGGGGTCTCGTCAAACCATTACTTTGAATGACTGAAGTCTTTATTTTGCTTCTTAGACCAGAGATATAATTTTTTTTGTTCTTTTGCTTTCTCTCATGCCAGCCCTTTAAGCAAAATGCCAAGCAGCTGGAATCTAACTGCAATTTAACGTAACACTTATCTGTGCTGCTGTTCACAGTGTACGAGGCAATTTCCAAAGGTCAGAGCAGATGGATTCCATTACAGAAATGCAGAGAACTCAAAATAGCCTTTGTAAATATATATTTTTTGAGGAATTCAGGCAGCTGCCTTCGACACCCCTGGGCCCTTATTGTTTCAGAATGCTTTAGTATCAGCCTGAGGTCAGAAATTACTAGATTGCTCCTTCTTCTCCCCCAGATAAGAAATTTCCTTTGGATGGACATTAAGAAATAGTCAAAAGCAGAGATATTTCTGCTTTTGCATTCTTAATCATAAGTTTTATTGCAATAAGCACTAAATCAAGAAAACTTTCTTCCATATGTGTTCAAGAACCATTTCCACTCCTTTTTTTTCTACACATATGACATTTGTTTTACAATGCTGCAGTTTACAAATCAAATAGTTTCTCACAGAGATAGTATGTTTTTATTCCATTTGTCCTTTTTCAAATAGTCCAAACGTCTGTGGTTTTGTCATTAAAAGTCCAATTGGCAGATATATACGGAAACTTTATGTTTTCCAGCTGGGCGACTACCAGTTACACATACTCATTATTATTCATATTATCATTATAGTAACCGTAGAGGATAATTCATGTGGCTTAGTCAATATTCAGTGATCTACAGCAGACACTGTCCTGAAGCTGTTGGAACTGAATTCTCCTTCAGCTGTGAGGACATTTTGATACGCATCTGACCCTCCTGACTTGACCTTTACTTTAGAATAAAACTAGTGACACCTCTGACCCTGAAATCTGGAAATTGCTAGTGGGTTTAGATACTTTCCTTCATGAGGAATACCCCCAGTTTGGAATATATTCTTGCTGAGAAGGAATGTCGGCGTTTGTTTCTCCCATTGTAGTTTTACCTACCTATAATTTTAGTGACTGCATTGAAATATATTTTGACTGCCGTGTTGACAGAGGAGGGGTAGGATCTCAACCCCAGTGTGAATGTTTTAAATCATGCTGTTTTTCCAGTGGGGCTTTCAATTGCTGTGAAAATTTCTAAATCCCCAAAGCTTTATTTTCCCCTCTGTCTGTAGCTGTAAATGGCCACACAAAGAGTGCTCCCTCTTGGACAGAAGCGTTGTGTGCCATGCTATAAATCACCGAATGAACGAGTCTGTCAGAGAGGATGAGCAGACTCTAAACCGTAACCATCCTAGTGGGTGGTACCATCATCCTGGGCTAATTTATTGTAAAGCTTCAGCTGACAAGAACAGATTTCTGTGGTCTGACAATAGAATAGTTTATGAAGGATGCCAGAACCCTTCTATTTAGTTATTTCTGTAGCATTCGTATCATGACCCTATGCTGTATGAAAAACATGATGGTGCAATTTGTGAGGCATGAAAACCTTAAGACTCTGAGATTTGTGGCTACCTTTTACTTTTTTTGTGTACCACTGCAGAAAGAAAGGAGATTGACGAAAGGACACCTAGAGAGGGTTTTATTTTTGGGATAGTAAAAGCAACACCATGTGCCATGAGACAACACAAAAGAGAACTCTTCCCTCCCATGTGTGCAAAGGCCCCATTTCCACAGGCTTTTGTGGAGTTAAATACTTGGCTGGAATGAGCTCCCATGTAGGAGAAAATTGGGTGGATGCAGATGTATTTTCCCTTGATTTGCAGTCTGGGAGGCAAGCAGAAACATCCAGCTGTTCTCCTGTTCCCAAGGAACTATGGTTATCCAAGCTGAGAATACTGACTTTCTAGATATCTCAGGGCAAAAATAAACCCTGTGGAAACAGTGAGGAGTGAACAGAGACCATCTTCCATCAGCTCCCAGGGCCAGCAGCAGGGCAGTTCAAGGAGCTTTCCTGGGTGATACATGCACCCCATTTGCAGCCCACCTTGGCTTTTGAGGACAGCATCTCGAAGAATTCATGGGGTTGACAACGAGGCTTCCATCTCTTTAAACATTTTGCTTCCAGTTCAACGTGTTACCCTGCATTAGGTCAATCTACTGTGGATGGTGTTCTCAACTAAGAAAAATGTGAAAGGCACAATTTTGATGGAGTTCCTGGCAAACCCTTTGATTACATTCCCTGACACTCAGCAGATGTCTGCAACCCACATGGCAAACATCCATAGAGGCAGTAGCTCACTCTAGCCCTTGATATGAAGAAGTGATATATAGTATTTAATAGAAATAATCTACTATGTACGCAGCACTCCCATGTTTTCTGGATAATTTTTTCAGCCAATAATTGAACAACTTAATTAACATCTTATGCTAAATCTTATCCAAATGCTTGAAACTTCATTATCAGGGACCTTAGGACTTTGAGGAACCATAAAATTAACAAGACATGACTTGTATTTAAGGATGAAATTGAAAATCAAACCATTGTTCATTGTGGTTGTACATTTCAGGCCATAAATATAACAGTGAAAGTAGAAAAGAAAAATAATCAGAAGCCTTTAACTGTTTTCTGAAATTTGAATTCAAAACTGCATTTGCAAGCATTTTTGTTTCTTTTTAATGAGCATTGCCTAAAGTCCAGTTTCTGTACAGTATCCATGAAAAATTCTAGCTGCAAACAAGATTATCAGATCTCCCCTGGATGTGTGTTCTTGTTGCTGTTGTGCCTCGTGTGCAACCATAAGATAGCTGGCTGCTGACAACTGCTGCCTTTTTTACTGGTGCCACGGTAAAGTTCAAACCATAACTCTGTCACACAACCAAGTGCTAAAATTTGGCTCCCTCTCCCAATGGAAAGCAACATTTTCAGACAGATGCATTTACTAAGATAGCATTAAAGAAAATACATTTTTTAAACTAATTTCTTCAGTCTGTATATACCATATGTTTCTATTGACACCTGACAGTGAACAGCAGCCTCAGGTATGGAGACTTCAGCATCTATTATCACAAATAAACCTTAGTATTATTTAAGGTTTAAATAATTAGTGGCTTTGAGCTCTAATAAATATCTCTTCATCATTATGTACGAGATCTGCTGCAACACATGACCAATGCTGTGGCAGAAGAAATAAAATCAAGGATAGAAATTGAGTTAGTATTTATAAATGAATATTTGAAGACATTTTTGTTCTTCCCATTCTGAGGATGTAACATATGGCATACCTAGCTAGAAATACACTCTTAGGAGAGAGGTAGAGCCCATCTGCTTGACTATGAATTATGATCATTCTTTCTTCAACATTGTACCCATCCAGTATCATGGCACTTTATTACTATCACTTTATCACTATTATTCAGCAGATACAATAATATTTTCCTTTCAGTGTGAGAGTGGGTACCCTTAGCTATGTAGTACCTCTGGAATTTTCATTTGGATTCACACAAGAAGTGCCCGAACATTGTGGAAAGAGCTTACAAATGTTCCATTTACTCTGGGTAACACCCATACCTTCGGGTAGCTTTAATTTTCATGTATTAAGTTCAGAGACAAAATGTAAGTTTTCTAAGCATATCTTTTGGGTTATTCCACTTGAAAGAATTTCTAGAAAATAATCAGTGTATTTACACTCATTGCATCTAACATTTCATGGCCATACATTATCAAAAGTCCCCAGTATCTTGGCTCATCACAGTAAGTAACACCTTGATTAACAGCGAAGGGACGAAGAGTGTTATGAGGTCCCATTTATGATGGTTACAGTTGTACTTGAAGATCTGGGAGTCAGTAATAAAAAAACAACTGTTTGTTCCCTCTCAAATCTCACAGATAGCATTGCTAGTGCATTTTTTCTGCTGCTGAGACATGCAGAGACAGCCCTTCCTGATGTGCTATGGAATAAATCCAGCTTCTCACAAGAGTTGCCTGTTTTGTGAGTAACATCTTACTGCTGATCATATTTATTGAAACCAGGTACTTTGGAAATAAATTCATCACTTTGCCTGTCACAGCCTCACTAAAGAAAAATGTCTGCTTTACACACATCTTGCTTCTTGATGATTTTTTTTCCTTGGAGTTCCAAAATGTTGTGAAAGGATTAGACCAGATGTGTGAGAAGTTTGGTCACCGCCAGCTGTTGGTCTTGATGAGCATTTGAAAATCACGTAGGCATTCTAATCAAGTATCTTTGCTGGAAGTCCACAAGGAATTCTTTGTTACTCACACTGTTTTCTTCAAAATACAACAATTCTTCGTGGAATAATATTTAGGCTTTTTTTGTTGTGTAATGTTTGTAGTATTTGTTTTCATTCCCAGTCTTAGAAAAACTCCAGCTTGACCTTTTATCCTAGAGTTGCTTGTTATACGACATTCTGCATCAGTTCAAAGTACAGTGGAATAAATTAGTTTCAAGGGGGCAAATAGTTCATACGTGTTATTTGGATATGTAGCACATGTTTACACTCTATTCATTATTAACAGAGGACAGTAATTACGTGCTTGACAGCACTGGCAAAGCTTCATGAAAGCATGTAAGTTGTATGTGAGAGAGACCACCACGTCCTTTTCATGTTCGTCATTGAACAATGGTCATGAAAACTTCCCAGAAGGGATTGCTCCATCTCTTAACAGCAGAGCTCTGCACTGGTGGTGTGGGAGTAGATAACTGTCCTGGTCCTGCAGTGGTGAAGCCAATGGCCAGTTGGATTTCAGAGGAGGCAGCATGGCAGGTGACAGTTTGCACGTTTTCCCATGTTCTTTTGGTTTAGTAAGGACTGAGTGAGATGGAACCCTAGGAAGAAATCCCCAGATCTCTGTGCAGGATTGACCCCCAGCTCTGGCTCTGCAGAGACAAGTCTGCACCAGAGCTAGAGCACAAGTCTGAGGTGGCTGGTGTTGCTCTGCATACAGTAATGTAGCCACGGTTTTGGACAGGGAAGCAGCCAGACTCACTAGGCTCTTTTGTCAGTGAATTCCTTGCAGGAAAGAAAATGTATCAGGTCATTTGCTAGCAAGCACTTCCATTTCTACCTGCATTGCGTGGCAGACTTTTTGCACTAGGAGCTGTGTTTCTGGTTGTATTATCTGTGTTGAAGGCTGCAATGTTTTCATTAAAATGCAGCCTGGTAGGTGATACGAATTCTGGTGCATCTAATTGATAAAGCAGGTAAAGATCATTGAGACTGAACCTTGTACATCTGTGATATGGCCAGCACCATTTCAGGTTTTTCTCCTTCCTGAACCCTCTTTATATCTTCCTTACCTTTTAGTATGGAACAAAACTGCAAGTGGATTCCTGTTTTCTAACAAGAAAAACTCCAGATTTTCTCCTGGAACGTACTGGCCCCTAATACTTCAGTAAATGCCTCAGACCGCTCACTCTTCTCTTTGATATCTGTAATTTGGAAGTTCTTCCAAGGCTGGAAGTGTTTCTAATGATGACATAGAAGCGTGTGACTATGATGATAGAGATGGAGAAACAAGGATGCAGATCTCAGCCTGAATGACACTGCTGATGTTTCGCTCTGTTACACTGCATTTTTAAGCAGTTTCAAGGTATGAAAGCTCTGTAGGCTGGGGTTTGGGCAGTTAAGTTCGGAATCCAATTCAGAGGTCCTGGCAAACACCCAGCAGCTTCAGCCACTTTGTCTTTGCTGAGGTCCAGTGAAAGAGCTGTGGTCTGCAAGACTGCTCAGTGAGTGTATCCAGGGCTGTACTAACAAGGGGTCCTGGGGATCCCTGACTGCGGAGTTCGTACATGCTGAGAACAGGGCTGACACTTCCTTAAGGTTCCAATATAAGGAACAGTGCTATGGGACTTCCTACTGGAGATGAGCCCTCCAAGCAATGCTCTCTTTGAGGCAGACCAGCTGGGCCAGCATCTGTTATCCCTCTCCTTGCTATGAGCTTCTCTAGAGGGAAACAGTGAAGCCTGATGATGAATGAGGTGGATTGGGAATCAGGTCTCCTGAGGACTCTTCCAACAGCAGGATGCATGTGGCATGTGAGCTGTTAACAGGTGCTCTCTGAACTGGAGATACAGACGGCTCCATCTGTGTTTATGAGGTCTCTGAGCTCCGCTTGTCTCTGTCACATGTATTTAATTTCCTGTACAGCACTCACTTTAAGCCATAAAGGTTGTATCTGCGTTGTTTTGGAAAAACACACTTGACAGCCCCTGGCAGACCACATTCCCTCACCAACTGCACTCTCATGTCCTGGGAGCTCCCCACGCAGGTGCTGCAGCCATGGCTTTTTCAAAATGCTGGGGACAAACCACCTCTTCAGCTTACTCAGGTGCGGGGCTGTCTGCTGGCACAGGAGTGCCACGGGAAAGGACTCCCATGCAACACTCAGCACGCAAGCTCGTGCCCGTGAGCTGCTGCTTCTGCAAAAGCAGAGCTTGAACATGGGTGTTAAGGCAGGCAAATAGCAGAAATCTGTCTAATAACCAGTCATATGTGAATCTCAAATGATGCTGGTCAATTTCAGTGTATTTTCCCACCGTGAGTTTTACCTGTCATTATTTATCTGGATACGGTACACTGGCTTTCACCTCCAGCTCCAGAAGAGGGGTGCAGGAGAGAGAATGGGGATATTATATAAGAGCTGTTGCTTCTGCATGTGTCATCCTGTACCCACTCACTTCATTGCCACTGTCTTTGTGTTTCACAAAAAGTGAGATGAAGGCAACTCCATGGAAGGAGGAAAGTCCTGGTCTGGATCACTCACAAGCAAGTGTGTTTCTGAAAATCATTTCAAAAACACATGGAGCTTCTCGAGTTTACATGCGGCTACTCCTCAGAAGAGCTGAATTCATGGCAGCCACTGTGCTACAATGACTGCCACTAGCACAAAGGGACAAACATGCAGACACTCTGCCATCCTCATCCCTGCTCAGTCTCTAGATACCACTTCTGCCTGGCCCAACACGACCTCTTCCTGGGACTAGACCTGGTCAGCTCCGCCCTGCACACTTCAACATTGCAGAGGCTTTTCCAGCCTGGTTTCTTAGTTCACGATTATATGGCAGATAGGGTATATATCTCTGTTTGCCAGGGACCATAAGGAGCATTGTGATGTTTAGCCAGAGTAACAGGCCAGTGACCTGAGCTGAAGAGTCCAGATGACTCCAATGACATCCAGCTTGTCAGTATCTGTGACTTTATCTACCACTTTTTCAAGCTTTCCTTACTTCAGCCTCATGGCTACTGAAGACAGAAATCATAATATAGGTTTCTATAAGTGTCTGATAGTCCTAAATGGTCTTGTGATACGAGCGGAAACCGAGATCTTTCTTTCCAGAATAGAATGACAACTCAACCCAGGGTAAGGTCTGCCCAGCAAACTTGCAGTTGTTTCTGGAGGGTTAACACAGAGGCATAGTGGCTACATGCCTAAAGGCAGTGATCGTGCCTCTACCAGTGCATGTGCATCTCTGCCAGATAGAGCAGTGAAGATTTGTTTGTTCTCCACCCTGAAAAAAATGTACATTTTGATTCAGAGCACAGTGATATGAAAAGGTACTTATAAAATGTTTTTCAATAAGCATTTGTTATTTTCAACTTCACAATTCAGAACTGGCACGTTTATCAAATAATGTGAGTTCAGTGACATGATTCACTATGCAGAGACCATCTTGTCTTCCATCCAAGTATCTTCTGAATCGCTTCAACCTTTATCTTCATTGTTTGTGGAAAGACTGGAAAGTAGGTTAATTGCTCTGAAATGGAAATGAAAAAAAAACAACTGAATTTGTTCTGTATACTTGAGCTTAACCTTTTTCTGCTTTTTCCAACACTGTTAGGAAAATCTGAAATGCCAATCTTTTAAATAATTATATCACTGCCATAAAAATCATTCAAACAGCCTTCAATTTATTTGCTTGGCTTAGCTGGGCTTCAATTCAGGTATTGAAATCCAAAGCCCTAGAAAAAAGAACACCAGATAACAAACCACAGGCCTTTAAAGTGATAATTGGCTTAAAACTACAATTTTTCTATGTATCTTGTTGTATGATGTACTAACACAACCCTGCTGAGGTCTCCAAACCTAAAATCTTTTCCAAACTTTAATATGGAGTTACTGGCCCTGCTGCGTGTTATTCGTGTGTTGAAGACCTCGTATCTAGAGGGAATCTGAAAGAACATGACCAAGACAACACTAGAGGGGATGGAAAGGGAAAATGTGTCTTTCCACACCGATCAAGAGAAAAAAAGACTGTTCAAAAATACCACTGAGGTTCTTTCTTTTTTGTTCTAGTTGGTATGATTTGGTGACCCCACAGTGGTAATATGGCAGATAGAAAATAAGAAAACTCGTAAAAAACTACCTGGTCTATGCCCCTTAGGATGCTAGCCCCTCTCCAACTGAATGAATGCTACTGTAGCAACAAATTAACTGATAAAAGTATGGTTTTTATTCTAGAATTTCAAACAAGACTATATGGTGTCGTGTGGATTCATATATGCTTAGGGCAAAAGTAGTGGTTAGGTCATCCTGTCTGGCTTGCACAGCACACATCCTGTAAATTTTCTTTCTTTCCCAAGCCAGGAGTTTGCATCTGACTGCAGGATACCTCTCAGAAAGCATTCAGTGCTGATACAGAGACATTAAGAGAGGGAGAAAGCAGCCTTGCCCTTCTTCTTTGTTCTATTATTTAATCAGCTTTGCTATTAAATAAAAAAATTGTCTGGTTTCCAGTTTGAATTTACTTAGATTTAAGTTTCCAGCATAGGTTCTTGCTAAACTTTTCTCTATCAGGTTAACAGAACTTTTAATGTTTTCTTTCCTTCTCTCTCTCTCTGTGAGAGTACTTACATGCTGTAATCAAATATTTTCTCACCAGTAGGTGCCTTTATTTTTTTACCAAAAGCATATTTCTGTGGTTCTTTTGCCACCAAACTTAGTCCCATTGCATGTCAAAGGATTTCAATATTCTTTTTGCTAAAACAGCCAGTTACTAAAATACACTCAGCTACAGGCCATCAAAGAGCTGTCCAATTAAAGAATATGAATTTCATGCCAGTTACGATACAATATGCTCAGAATAAATCTGCTGGGGGATCTAAAACTTCATCTTTGTGTTTTCAAAGGCAATTGCTCTACCATTTGAGCTAATGGAATATTTTGCTGGGTCAGCCTGGAAGAGGGGGCTTTATATCTCTACCTCCATCTCCTCAAACAGTGTTGCCTTTCACTCCCGTAAAAGGGGAATTCTCAGCGGGATCTTCCTCGAAACACTAACAATTTCCAAAACCTTTTTGGGAACGTGATATGACCATAACTTGACACCAGCCTAGAAGCTGCCCAATAAATGTTTGCAAGCCTGCAATAAACTCCACTTCTGAAAGTGAGCTTCACGCTGTGCTAGCGAAGTGCAGAGGAGATGGCAGGGGACAGGGCTGTGCTCAGTCCTGGGGAGTGACCCCTGCAGCCCTGAGTGCACGTACCTGCAGCACCCTGCTGCGCATGCAGGTCACCCTCATCTCACTTTTCTCTTCTTCCCAGCCCTGAAGTGCTCACAGAGCTGAGGGCAACCCTGAAACACTCTTCCAGCGAAATGTGGAGGTGCTCCAATTTTTTTCGTGTTTTGATGAACTTTAAGAAAACAGAGTTTTTTTCGAAGGTGTGAGTAAATGGATCCTAAGAGCTCATAGGAATCTTCCAGGTTGCTTCCAGGAGTTCTTTTGGGTGTGTAGGATGCCTGTAATGAAACCATCCTAACCACACTACTGGCCTGTGTGCTGTGAGCTGCCACTGCTCAAACTCAGCTGATGTCAGCAGCTCAGTAGAGGAGTCTCTCTGAAGAACCCTGGTAAGGTTCTTCGTGAGCATTAAGGTTTAGCTACATATTTCCCCTCGGAGAATCAGCCTTTCTGGCATAACTAAGGCTCTTATAACCATGAATCAAGATTTACTATTTAGTTACTAGTGATTTACTATTTAATTATTGGTGATATACTGGTTCCAGAGCAAAAAGCACCTACGCAAAAGAAAACTCTAAAATACGGAAAAAACCAAAAACAAAAAACACACAACAAACAATCAAAACCAAAACCCAACTTCCCCAAACCTAAAGCCTGTAGAAAAGTAGAGGTCCAGAGTCCCCTCATCACTTGCTCTCTTACCAGACCATTGTGGCCAACACAGCTTAAGTTTCTGTACAAAAATCCCGTCCTCAGCCGACTTGGCTGAACTCTGTCTTCCTCACACACAGTGATATACAAAGTAGCTTCTAGGCACAGCTATAAATCAGGCTGATTCATCTACAATACTTAAAATCATGACCATTTCAAAGGACCAGCCATTTAAGGGATCCTCTAGGGGTCCATTAAAGTATGGAAATATTATGACTACTTTGTAAATGGGGAACTAAGGCGCTATGAGTTTAAGTGATGACACAAGATGTTCACAGAGAAGTGAATATCTTAGCACAGATTTTGTTAATCCCAGTCTAGCACCTCCAGCAAGAGAACACCATTCTTGACTTGCTGCCTGGTGCTGGGATCCAAGCTCGTCTTTTTCGTAAACATGTCCACATCCTTAAAAAAAAAGACATAGCAATAAAAAGTAGTTATGCAATATGTATCCCCTATGCTGAGGCCAGCACATTTGAACTGATTTTAATTTGCTAAAAAATTAAAAGTGCAGTCTACCTTCTATTCAGAAAAATGAAGCTTTGAAACTGAGACAGAAACTTGATCTTTTGAGCATGGCTATAATGCTTAGAAAAACATACCATACATGACTCAGTACAGTTTATCTCTGTGTTCAAAGGTATGCACCAGTCAAAGTCAAATGACTCTGCTTCACATTCATGCATGATAAGTTTCTGCTTCAGTAACCATGCTAAATAAGTTTAAGAAATGAGACTGCTGATCTTGGTTTTTAGTTTGCAAAAATATCCAAGAAGGCAGTGAGTGTGCTTTTCAAGAAATTTAAAATAGAGCTCACTCAGAAATGGCACTAGCATTTGTCAATTAGAATTACTAGAAAATAATTTTTATGTTAAGTAAGTAATAAATGTAAATATTTCCAGAATTATGAAGGCCAAAGGTCAATATATATTCTTTTTAGAACTATTAACATTCGTGGAAATGTGCTTTCCAAGCAAAAGTATTTTGTTCTGAGTCTTTGGCAAATTTCTTTTTCTGATCATTACTCTGCCTACAAACAGCTGTAATCCTTTAACATGTATCCTGAGAAGTAAATTCTCAAAGTGGATTTAGGCACATAAGCTTCCAGCATGTCACTCAAAATGTAGATTTGCCCATTTCAATATAGATGTTTTTCTCAGTAAATATCCCAAATGCTTAATATGCTCCAAGTACCCGTAGTTTCATGTAAGCCACCCCTAGAATGTGAAAATAGCAGCCACACTGGTTTTCTGCCTTTTTCTAGTGGCTTGCTCATGAAGTCCAGTCCCACCTTCACATTAGGCAGAGGATGAACCTGATCACCCATCCCAGGTAGGAACACAGTGCACTGGGCTATTTGGGAAGCAGAAGACAATGTCAGGTACCACCACCTTCACTCACTCCAGTAGCCATGTGCAGCGACAGTTTGATAAACCCTGCCCTCAAATTTTAGGGTTCATTTTTTAAATCCTAAGGGTAGACAGCTAAATGAAAGAGTTTCATTTCATAATTTTGTGAAGCTTCATGAATTGTTAGAAAGTAAGACTACCTGTTCTACCTTCCTGTTGACTGCAGGTGCTCTTTCCTTGCCATTTTTTCCATTTCAAACCATCATCTTGGGAAAAATATCTGAATCAATATTAACCCAGAAAGAAGAGGTAAATTTTCATCTGGAAAAAGGCTTTGAAGTGGTTCATCAAGAGGTCTTAACTGGTTTTGTCAACAGAGGGGAGGTGGTGGTGGAGGGAAGGCAAGTGCTGCAGGGAGACTTCAGGGGTCTGACTCTATTTGGCAGAGAAGCTTCCAATTCAAGCAGTCAGTGCAGGCAGGGAAGGGTGGCCTCAGTGACTCTCCACTTCTGAGCATTTGCCACTAGACAGAGGTTTCCTGGCTTTTGCAGAGCGTGTGCTTACCTGTCTCAAGGTGTACCTGCGTAAGTGAGTACTGACAATCATACGCTCACCCTGCCTAAGCTCCACAAAAGCTACCTGCAGCTTGGAAACCACGGAGTCATTTCATGTGATCTTAAGACTGCCCCCGCATCTCAAAAGCCTGATTTTGGTGGGGGACAGGGCACGTTTTCATTTGGTAGTGAGGGATGAGGTATGAGGTGCTCAGAGTATTCAATAGCTGGTTTAAAACATACTGGCGTTACAGAAGCATTCTTTCCCTTAGAGAAAACCTCTCATTTACCGTGACCACACAGCTGACAAGCAGGGGGCTTGCACCCTCCTTTACCTGGCTGTAGGTTTCATGAGCATTCATATCCTGAGCCCCAGGGATGGAAGTGGGCCTAGAATGTTTGTAATCCCTTTGCATCTCCCTCATAATGTCCTTGGTTGAAAGCCTCCTGAGTACAGGAAGCCGGCGCGGGTCTGCACACAACTTAAATCCCACTTAAATTGCTATGGCTTAGAGCTCCACTAAAATAGCTCCTGGGCCTCCCCCACTCTATATGGGGATGAATTCCACACTTATGGAGTTCCTCAGCATTTTCTTCCTCTAATACTCTTTTGCTTGCTGGCAGGGTAAATTAGCCTCTTCTGAGGACAATAGGACGGCATTAAGCCAACGCTGGTACCCCAGCTTGTTTCCCATTTTAACATTAACAGTAATTGTTATTAAAATTGGTGTGATTGAAGGCAATAAAAACCTGCCATGCTCTGGAGAGGACAAGTCAGTGCTGTGATTCACTGCACTTACCGTAAGACAAATTACACGTGACCATGACTACTAGGAAGAACTTACCAGAAATTGAAGTGCTGCCTGTTACATTTTGGAAATAATTATTGCTGGAGGTGATTTGAGCTTGGCTGGACTCACTGGAGAAGCTAAGGCATATTATTGTCAGAGTTCACAGAGTTTCAGTCTTGGCCTATTGCTATCCTTGCACTGCGTCATGTAGCATATAGGAAAAATGTATAACAAAAGCCTGAATTCACGTGAATATTTGTGTAAATGAGTCAACTAAATATCACTTGTTCATTATTTCTCTGATGCACAGATGGCCGATGGTCATCTTCTGCTGTCCTTTCCTCATGAGGTGATCTCTGCAATCAGTAGACCCATCAAACTAAGAAACAACAGCAAACAATTTGATTTCTTTTTCAATGGGTAAACGATCCAGGTTTGCATCAACTTACTTTTAAGATTTGAGATTTCCTTAACAATACTTCTTTCAGCTTGCATGCTAAGTCACAAAGGTAGTTTGCTTTCTTAATGCAGAGACACTCTTCTGAGCATCTGCATGCACAGGTATTTATTATATACATTAGAACATTCTCATTAGAACCATCTCTAGAAAAACCTCTTTTTCTATAAAAGTATTAGTAACTCAGTCATATTCTGACGTCCTGTGGCTCAGCTCAGAGTACAGTTAATAAAAGAAAAACAGTTGGAAACAGTTGCCTAAGCAGGTTCAAAAGTGTCTGGCAAAATTCTGGGGATGATGCCAGGGAGCTTTACATGATATAGGAAACACAGGAAGGAAGAGAAACTTTGGTGTGGAGGAGAACATATGAAAATCTCTCAGCATTTCTAGTCCTGCCTGAGCTTCAGCAGCTTGTCCCTGCCCAACACTCCACCACTGGGGCAGCTCTGCTTCCAAAACAGCAGAGACCACAGCACAAATGTGATAAAAGAGAGGAAACCCAGCTCTCACCATGAGGTGATCAGAGCATACCAGGCCTTTCACGCACTTGACCTTCCCCAGTGTTATTTTTAATGTTGGTTGGCTTTTATTTTTTCTCTCTTGGCCGTTGAATATGTATGAACTGTTATACAACACTTACCGAGTTTGTTATGTAAAATTCTAGAGATAAAACCTCAATCCAGGGCCCCCCTCTAAAGATTTTTGAACTTCCTGAGGGCTCTGGGAGCACATCCAAGGATTTTTATTGTTCCCAGAAGATATATAGAGATTATTTGTCATTTGGAGAATATGTGTGTGAGAGTGTACTGGGGGCTTTGCTGAGCACACTATTGTGTTGCTTTCCTGGGGAGAAGGTGGGATTCGAGGGTGACCTAAAACAGATGTTGATAAAAGAGGGAGAGTAAAAAATCAAAGAAAGAAAAAAAAAAAGGTAGAAAGCCCCTGAGATCAGCTAAGGATTACCAACAGCATTATCCTTTTTATGAGGGTGCCTTCAATATTACTCATCTGCAACAAGCTCCCGTAGACCTTACAGGATTTCTTTTATTTTCATGTATTAACAATACAGCAGCAAGGAGCTGACACTTGTTTTCCATATCAAGCAAAGTTTTATAAGTCATTTTTTTCTGGCTATCACCTGAGCTTGCATTTTACACTGAACAGTAATTCCATTTTTATGGACACTGTCAGATACTTTATTTTCAAAGAGTTCCTCCTTAAAAAAAAAAAAAGATCAGATATTTAAGGGTCTCTTGATGACCAGTCTCATCCTGGACACTGAACCTATAGATTCACAGGCGCAGATAACTGCTGGAGTACTTAATGGCTCTGAAGAGCGAAATCTTGGCCGTGCTGAAATCAGTGGGAGTTTTTGTAGTGTGACCAGCATTTCACCCTGTGCACTTTATATTTACCTCATCCTCAGCTGGACCCACAAACACTCTGTGTTGACCCAAAAGGTCCGCTGGCTTTCATAAACACCCCTGTTTGGTATGCCCAGAAGAGCTGGTAACAAAATAGCATTTTCCTTTCTGGTGATTCTGCCTTTTTTTTCATCTGGCAAACACTAATTTTTATCTTATTGGTTGGCCTGGGTTGTGAGCAACTGATGTGGATCCAAGGGGTATAATTCTGAAATATCAGCGTATTGTCACAACATTCCAGAGAACTCAGGCTTTCTAATCACTTCTCAGGGTAATGGAATGACTATTTTGGGGACAACATGTTGAAATAATGCTGGAGTCAGTATAATAAAAGGCATTCCAAGGCTTTAATAACCACATTGGTGGCACAGTGGTAATTTGTATTTGCTGTGATATATTTAGAATCTGGAAGAGTATTACGAAACAGATTCCTATTTCAAGATATTTGGACAGAGCAGCCTGTTAACATCCTTTTAAATCTTAAGTGTACAGTGCCACTGTTTCCTGAACTTACTGTGATTTGTTGCTACATATTTAAACAAAAGGCATTCAGTTTTACTGAAAGTGGAATCAGATCCTGGCTGCTGGACTGAAGTCAGCCATCCCAGGGTGACTTTTGAAATGTTAGATAGGCAGCTCTTTGGAAGGCAAGAGAAAACAAAGAGAACATACTGGAGGTCAAAAAGTTATAAATGCTCATTTGAGGATATTTACATTAGGAATGTTCCTTTTGTGTATCTGCAGAGGGCTGCTGTGTCACATCAAGACAAACATGATGAAACTTCTATCAGCTCAAGCCATAGCAGCATTTGGGGAGTTTTGAAGGATCTGTTTCATCTGAGGGGTGCTCTGGACAACAGTTGGCAACTGGGCACATGCAGAGCCATGCTGCTCCTAGGACGCAAACTTATCCATAATTTCTGGTTCGAATTGCACATGTCCCTATTACCAAATAGGGTGATGCAGGGCTGCAGTAGGACTCACAGCAGCAACCTTCCCTTCAAATGTTGAGTAAAGGAGATGGTCTATGCTCCACTTATCATGAAAACTCTTGTTCCAGACACAGCATGCCATGTCTCACTTTGAATTCTCGAAGGAGCAACACTGAAACTCCACTCTCGCAAATGGCAAAAGGCAATCATAGCAATTACTGCACTCATCTGAAGTTTCACCTTCGTCTTCTACCAATTTCTTACACAGATAATGACAATTTTTCACTTTTTACCTGAGAATTTTTATTTTAGTTCACTCTATTAATATTTTAAATATTTCTTATGCGAGACTATATGAAATATTCTGGAGACTCCTACTAGAATATTCTTTTTTTCTGCGTTTTGCAGAACTTCCTCATCAGAGAACTGTCTTTTGATTTCTTTTCATCAGCTTTTAACTCATTACCCCTTTTCTCATGTTTTTCGTGCACAAGTTGAAGTTACACATGCTACAATCCTATCCCAAGGAAACTTTTTTTGCAGTATACTGGGGTAGCAAAACCACTTGCTTCTGGAGCCGATGTTTCACATGCCAGTTCCTGCAGTGCTCAGGGGAGGAGATTAGTCATCACTCCTGATCTGACTGCATTAAGCTTTTGGAGTTGTTTTTCCTCTACCTCAGCACGATTCTTCTCTATCCCCTTGTTTCTGTTAGCCATCTGGCAGTGCTCTACCCACCTCTTCTCCGAGAGTTTCCATTTCCTGAAGTCACAAGCTCCAGAAAGTGTTGAGTTCCAGTGTGCTGAGCCTCCTCTGTGCCGATATTTGGGAATTCTGAAGCCCAGCTGACTTCATATACTGGGTATATTAAGGTCCTGAAGTTTCTCTTCCTGAAATAAAGAAGTCTTGGTTATGAGTCTGTTTGTTTCACTTTCTGTGTAATTTAAACCGACTCAACTTGTGATCGATTTGATCCAGGATTATTTTCTACCACCAGTACTTTCATAATGTCACGACTGCTTGCAAAAACAAAGTGGCTTTTGTGATCATCTTTTGACTTATGCTGTATTTGCATTAAGGCCCTTGGCTCAAGCATCAGGGATGGAACCCGTGAGTCTCTCCTTTGCTGTGCTCCTTTGTAATGTATAGCTGGGGCTCATGCAATGCACTCTGTGCCGCAGAATAGGGGAGGTTTAGCTCGCACAGCGGGCATCTGTCTGCTGCCTGGCAGGCACAGCCACAGAAAGAATACTACTTCAGTACTTCCCTGAAAGAGATAGCTTTCAAGCGGCAGCTAGATGCTTGTCTTGGCTACCTGATATCTAGGCTTTCACCCAACAGCTGACATCAGCTAGGGCATGGAAACTGCAGATTCAAATATCAACGCGTTCTTCCGAAAAGCTTCTTAGATCTGTCACTCACTTTTTCTCGCTGGCCTGACAGAGCCTATTTGTTGACTCTGCAAGTCATAAAGAAAGGCCCACTTATTTTCTCCAACCATTATATACTGAATGCTTAATGTTGTGCAGTCATATTCATGCCATTAAAAAAAAATCACGTTGGAGTGGTCCTTCATCATGCCCACTAGAGCACATTATTGCAGTGGGAGTCACCAACCAGTCCAGTAACATGAATGTGTCACAAATTGCCATTTTTGACTGAGCAGGAAAGTTTTCCAAATTTGAAGAAAATCTGCACCTAGTTTTTCTGTCCTCTGAATAAATCATCATATCCAAAATTTCTGGTTTGCTGCCCCTTAGCAAATAACAAGTTTCTTTGTTTTACTGGGCCTCTGTGACTGCATCTCTGGCTAACAATTCAAGAAACAAGAGGCAAGCTTTCTGGATGCTGTATTTGCTTAGATGAGTTTCCTGTGTCCTGGGTTGTTGGACTTCTCCATAGCATGATAGAATCATCTCTGACACGCTTTTGGCCCAAGTTAATGAGCCATCTCCCCAACTCAGGTTCCTAAATTAGGCGTGATTTTTCTTTCTCCTGTTTGTCCATCAGGACTAAAATACATTTTGGAATTTGGAATATTCCAGCTTTGTCCAGATTTGGTGACCAGTACTCCTCTCAGCAGCCAATTGACAAGGGTATACAGTTAGGATGCTGGGACCAGTGCTGGGAAGGAACTGGAGAGGGATCCTGAAAGACAAGGCTTAGGTATTCATTAAATCCTGCAAATATTATTGAAAATGTATAGTTTGTAATAATTAAAGTGCTTAATATTATGAATATTAGCAATTCCATCACTTTAATCATTCATAGTATGAACCTGAAGATGGACCTGAGGAAAGAGTAGACCTAGACATGTTTTGCATATAAAATATACTTTTTAATGAGTTTTCAACATATAAGTGATCTATTTCATTTTCACAGCACTGTAAACTGCTTTATAACTTTGGTCTGCTATAAAATCATTTGTGAACACACGGTAACAATGGAGATCTCCGATTGGCTGGCAGTGATGTCATGTGTGTGCCAATATTTCTCATTAAATGCACAGGTATGACCTTTTTACCTTGGAGTTTCCATACCATAATAGCTATAAGGCACTCATGGTTAATAGATTTCTGAGGGATTATTGCACTCTTTGAGTAGCTGAAGTCACTTGGCTTTTGGCTGGTGCCTCATGCTGCACCTGAGGTGTGTGATAATCCCTCAGAAATGCACTGCTTGTGGAATCTCAGGGCTTAATTATAAACATTAACTGAAGTCAGCTACACATTAACTAGCTTACCCAGATGTTTCTGTACCTGATGGATGGATGTTATGACTGATGAAAAGAAATCATGCAAAAAGGTTCTCTTCTGGTGGTTTCGTTTGCCGTGGAAAAAGGGAAGGAGAGAAAAGCAGTTGCACTACTCACGAACAAGAGAGTTGAGACCTCCTGACTGCAGGAGGATGCACAAGAAATTTAATTCTTATTTCTCCATCTGAGGGAGAAGCTTCTCTCTTTGGAATCCTGAGGGTCACCACTGGTCCCTCCTGCACGTTGCGCTCCACCTGGAGCTCCCCTCAGTGAGGACCATGGCCGTGCAGCTGCCTTCTGTGCTTTCTTAGGTCTGGGATGCTTTGGAGGTGACTTCTTGTCCGACAGTCTTCTGTGATCCAGGAGAGACAATTTTTCCCCCATCAAGGAAAATACATCTCTTCAGAACTTAACACTCTTTTTTCTGGCTTGTTTTTTCTTCTCTCAGTGTTGTAAAGTACTAAGACTGCTCTAAGAGCTCTGTGATATATTTTTGATAGGTTGGCATTTATAAACTCACATTTCCTTCGTTGGTTTCTTTAATTCAAGCAGTAGTGAAGGACAATGGCCATAACCTTCCTCTTGGGTGTTTTGGGGGGTTTTTTACAATATTTTCATTTACAATATTTACCCAGACTATAAGATTTACTTTAATTTTAATTTACATAAAAGACCAAACACCTAGAAAATCTATTCACAATTGGGAAAGTCTTGGACAGCGAAAAAAATTATGGCAGCCCTCCAGCTCCAGTCCAAACACTCAGCTGAAATTATTTGTAAACCCACTCTAAACTCCACACTAAGTAATCGATAGCTGCCCTAATGCAATGATATCTGCAGCAGTGCAATAGGATTCATGCTCAAAAAGCACAGGCAAACATTAACCTAACATCCGCATCTCTTACCAATAACTTGCAGAAATTAAGAGTAAAGGTTTTGCAGATTGCCGAGAATCCCCTGACATTAAGGAAAGCCTCAATAGCCCTGCTAGAGCAGTTTTCCAGATGTTTTGCCTGGGAAGCATGACACATCTGTGAGAGGAACTGAGGTGTAGTTATTTGGTTTCAATCAGTATTTGTTTTCATGCCTAATTGAACGTTAGTTATAGGGTTGCTATCAGTGCTTCCATAATATTAATAAAGTCATAGTTAAATGGGCTGCATTTGAACATTTCTAAATAGTAACTCTTTGTGCTTCCAAGTATAAGGCAGATTAATTTTCTGAACTTGAAAATAAATATTCCCCTATAAGCATTTCAGTGTATAATTGCCCTTAGACTTTTGCAAGCACAAATAAAAATTCTGGAAGAAGGTTTTGAATTCAGTGAACCACTAATTGAATTTTACTTGATTTTATTTCTATGGGTAAACATTAAAGGTGACTGATAAATTGTGTGTGTCAATCATTCCAGCAAACACAGCTTGTAAGGACAATGTAGATCTGTATGTTTTAGTGGAGTTGTCCTGCTGATGCACTTTTACTTCTCAGTAAAAGGAGACATGCTGTGTGATATGAAGAGAGACTGTGGTGTGTAGAGAAGATGCAGAGCTGATTTCATTTCACACATGGCAAAAGGACTGCATACGGAGGTAGTCATGCTAGTTACCTTCATCTCTGGCAGTAGCTGCAGGGTGAGGAATCAATGGATGGCAATACAAAAGAATGATCTATTAATATTTTTCCTGTTTCTTGTTCTGCAAGCAAACGTGATTTCTAACATCACCAGCTGGAGAGAGACTACATGGACCGTGTAATTGTCATAATGGCAAGACAGCTTTTTTTCTGCATATTCTTAGGTGCTTTCAGACCACACGTGTGTATGGACTCCATGGGCAAGCAAATGAGAATCTCCCCTTTCTGGAGCTCATCTTTGAACTCGGGCACTGACACATACTGAGAAATTGCTGTGCAGCAAGCTGTGCTCCCTGAGGCTGTTCATCTCCCATCAAAATATATTCAGTGGGATGACCACACTTCCTTTTGTTCCGGACTTAAAGTTTTTGGGTTTTTTCCTGTGTACGGTTTCACTGTGGTCTTCCACTGGGGATTTGGCAAAAGGGGAACAGTTAAAGGAAGAATTAGGAATGTTCATCTGATCCCAACCTCTACAGGGTCCGGGTAAACGAGAGAGGAGAGATGGGGATGTGCTGGGTCTCTGCTTTGTTACTGAAGCCCTGTATCCGCTTTTCCAAGCAGCACTGCCTCATGTGGACTGCATTAGCAAGCTTCCCACAACGTATCTTTTTAACAGGAAATCAGACTCAAGTACTCAGGTTCCTTCTAATTGTTATGGAACTTAATAATCATAATTCTGAAGAAAAGTTCATGCCTTATTTTTTTATCCATTCTGTCCCCTCTTTCCTCCTGCCCACAGAATACAGTGACAGCATTCTGCAAAGAAGATACTTTAGCTATCTCAGGGTCTGGGTGAAGAACTCTTGGCTGCAGCTGAATCCTGACAGGGATTGTGTATTACTGGTGAGAAAAAGGGGTTGCTCTAAAATACAATAGCTCTCAGCCTTCCCTATGCTATTCTAAACCTCCTGGTTCTAAACCTCCTGGTCTTCTGGCAAAACAGAGTACCAACAGTAGTGAAAATACCTTCTTTCTTCTGTATGCAGTAGGACACATCCCTTTTCCCTCCCAGCCAAGCACACTGACAAAAGCAAACTACCCTTCCACTTTGGTTTTTCTTTAAATCCATCGAGAACATAAGGAATGATGTGTCAGGCTGGCCCATGGGTCCAGCCAGCTCATTGTACTGTCTCCAAGAGTGATGGATAATGGGATGTTCAAGAAAGAGTCAGAGAACAGGCAGGCATACCAGCATATATGTAATTCATAGTGCCTCAGGATACTCTCCCAATAATTTGTGGCTCAGAGACTTGCTGAGCTGTTTCTAACTTTGCTGTAACTTTTTCATGAGGAAGAGACAATAACCATGGTATTTACAATGAAGATGAAACATGGATTTTTACAGTGATGATGATTAAAGTTTCCTATTATTTTCTTAATTATTCCTGGCCTTCTATTTGTTTTTCATTTTGTTCTGTTTTCTTTTTAATGTCATATGTTGAGGTAGAGTTTTGTAGATTTGTTTTAAGGAATTATTTGTTCCAAGGAATACTTTTCCTATGTACTTTGTTTTACATTTCTCTAACCTGAATTTCATCAGCTGCTTTATCTGCTGGATGCTTTTATTAAAGCACTTTTGAAACTGTATGTTCCAAACATTTCTGTAAATATTATTGACTTAATCCTTGCAATGCTTATGTCAGTTAAATGTGTAGTAAGAAATCTGTGAATAACTAAACTCTGTTTTACCAAAATTCTCCTTGAAGTCATGTTTTACACGGACAAGGTAGCAGTAAGACTTTTGGCAGGCATCACTGGAATATTTTTAGTATTCTAATGGTTATCTTACTTTTATAACTGGGAATCAGAGACAGAGCATTAGGCAGAATTTGAGCAATTGAATATTATCCTAGGAATTCATTCCACTACTTTGATGTTTGGAAAAGGTCTTTTATGAGCCTGTTAGCAAAGTGTGATATTCTTACAGCAAGACACTGAAGAAATCACCATACAGCTATGAGTGAATACTTCAGCACACTACCACTTCATAGTCTCCAGCACCTTCTCATTACTTGGAAAGAACAAGTAAATAAACAAGTAAATAAATAAACCAACAACACATCCATGAAATCCTAGGAACAATTTTTTTTGCAAATTAAGTCCTCTGTTTTATAATTCCAGTTTTGGCCTTCCTTCGTTTCCCAAGCAGCTGCAGCATTTCATCTTCTGAAGAGCACAACTGTCATCCTAGAGCTGAGTGCCATTGTGCTAATGACTCCATGAACAACCCCACCAAGTCCTACATGACAAATTTCCCCCTGATTAGTTAAACAGAAATTGTATCATGCCAGAGGAAGGAGTTTTTGTTGACACAGCATCTCTGGAGACACTGGTATATTTTCTTCCACTCTGTGAATGCTCAGCAACTGGAGTAGTGAGAATGACAGAGAATCAGGCAGTATTATTCAGTCCTGATGATCTTTCTTGCCTTTAGTTTCTGTCCTTTATATATACACATATATAATATAGATATTATTTTTAAAAGAAAACTTTTATTGCACTGCCAGATTGTGTCTTGTAAAAATGAAATTGAGTCTTTGAAGGGAAGAATGTGAAAATATTGTTAGCTCCAATCACAATATGCTTTTTTTAGTCTATGATCCATTAGAGCTACTTCTGCGTTTCAAAAAGGAAAGAAAAAAATTTGTGCTCATTTTATATATTGAGGTTATTTTATTTTTAGTCCTTGATTTTTACAGTAAATGCATTGGTGGGTCACTTCTGTGCATTATTTTTATGCCTTTGTAGTAGTACTATTTCCATGAGCATTTCGGTTTTATAGTGGAGTTTCCACTTAGGGCTGTTAGTAAATCTTTCCACAGAAGCCAGGCCTTTATAAACGACTATTGTTAAAGAAATGTTACTGGCTACGACGGGCATGACAATAAATGTAGGAGAGACCTGGCTTGTGGTTATTACTCCTGTATCAACTTTCCCGTCATGACTGGAGGACAGGGCTAATTGCGTCTCCCCTTCCCCGCAGCCTCCACGCTTTCCTTTGGGCAGCGGTTTTCAGGGAGACACAAATGACACACGGAGGGGTGTAATCAGCACGGCCTGCTCAGACAGAAAATACGGACCCTTGGACAGACATTCAGAATCGGATGACGTGTTCCAGATAAACAGCAATTTGCTGTAACGGGAATGCGAATCCAGCGTGCGGCGTCTTGGGTTCCGAAATAGTAATGATTTTTCCATTACATGTTTGGAACATTTCTGGTGTTAGCTAACTGCTGTAAGGAAAGCCCATGTACGTGAGCATCTGATCAACTGGATTTTACAGTCCTGTGTCATAGAGGGCTCTAATTACCACGCTTTGAATATTAGGGAACTCAACACGCTTTTAATCAATCCCATGGGCTCTGCTATTTCCATTACTTAGTCTCAATCCCTGTTTAAAAACTGGTACTGAGAATTTGTTTCACATACTCAGTGAATCCCTAAGTGCACTGCTCCTGAAAGCAGAAACTCACACTAAATCTGGATAGTTTATATTCGTTCTAAATGAAAACAGCAGAACAGTGGGATGACTGTGAGAAATTATGACATAAAGCTGATTCAAGACCCATTCAGACTCTCTCACTTCAGCTGAGGGCTAAAGGGCTTTTATTTATGTTAAAGTGTGTTATTCATGAAGGAGCAGATTGAGCCCATACATAACTCTCCACAAGGAGGAGTCAAGACTGTTTGAACATCTTCCAGTCCGGCTCCCTTTCTGATCAATAGCCCTCTATTACCATATTAAGCTATACTGTTAAAATATGTGCATGGGGATCTTAAGTAATAGTAATAATTGTCTACTGAGCAAAAGGAAAGCTTTGGTAACTGACACTTAATGAAATAATTGGAGATTAAAACTTAGGTAGAAGCAGAGCTGGTAGAACAGTGGCTATGACTTCAGAGGAAGAAAGAAAAGGGAGGGATGCAAGTAGATTTGATATCAGTGGGAAGCACCCTAACTTTTTCTGAACTGCGTGAGATGAAATACGTTGAGCACTTTGTTTCCCTATGATGATGATCCCTAGCTGCACGCAGGGATTTAGTCCTTCTGGGAAATTGTAAATACTACTACAATGTGGGTCAGCAGATTAGGGGTGGATTCAGCAAAGGTCAACTGAGACAAGTAACCTTGTGATATGGTCCTCTTTAATACAAAATATGATTTGAGTCCTGGAATAACTGTCTTTGGGGGATGTGCTCATTATGTATTGTTCTGAGGGAGCTTTTTCCTTACTCCAGCAGGAACAGGAAAGTTTTATTCTATATTTTTATTTTGTGTCAATTCTTGAAGTAGTTATTCCTCAGCAACTGGGGGTGATTCATTGATTTTTGACTGGGTAGTGCCACATGTAGAAAGTTCTAAGAGCATCAGCCAGTTTTTAGAACCACTTGCAAAATTCAAGATATATCAGGAGAAAAATGTTCAGGCGTGTTCACTGTTTGTACGCTTGAAGCCACAACTCAGCTGCTTAAAAGAAGGCTGTAAGGTGCTTACCTCTGAGTGAAGAGATCTTAAGGAATCAGCACTAAAGGAGAAAAGAAAGGTATATTGCATTCAAGCATGCTGCCTCTCTCTTAAGGACAACAGTTTTTACCAATTTTATTTTTTTGTGTATTGAAACTTATCCATTAGTGCCCAGGCAATTCCCATCAGACCTGTTCAGAGTGAAGATTAGAAAGCAGTCAGAGGGACACTGAGTCAACCTTTCTTAGATTTGGCACAAGGCAAGTGAAAAAATGCACAGTGATGTTATTGTATGGGAAGATTTTGGCAGGATATAAGCAGCTGCTGCTACCTTCCAAATTATCCCACTTCAATGGGGGATTAGTTGATTTCTAGAATGCCGGGTTTGGTGGTCTCCGTCTTGCAGGACCAGATTCAAGAAAGAAAAAAACAGAAAGACCAGAAACTTTTCTTTGGGTGATACTATCCTGATACTCTGGTGATCAGTTTGGGCAGGGCTCTGAGCAAGCTGACATGGTTGAAGATGTCTCTGCTCATTGCAGGGAGGCTGGACTGGATGACTTTCAGCAATCCCTTCCAACCCAACATATTTTATGATTCTGTGACCCTATAACTCTGTGGTACCATGATTCTAAGTTTGTTCCCCAGACACAATTTATACCTATTTGCCATTTCAGACTGCAGTGAACAAGGGCAGATGTGTCAGTCCAAAGCAGTGACCTAAGTTTGCCTCATGGAATTTAAAGTTAAATTTCCATGTGACTTTTCTGAAGTCGGAAGCTCAAACAAAGGTATGGGTGTCGAGGTGTCTAATTTTGAGGAACGTTAGAAATCATTGACCTGCTTGCAACAGATAAAGGTTTTTGACGTAAATGACATGGAGGGAAGAAATCATGACTCCTACTGTCAGAAATCCTACATGTTTTGTTCCTATTCAGATGCTTTTATGTATGAAATCCAATTGACGGACAGTTTTATTACTGCTGGTTTATTTTCTTTGGAATACTATTATATAAGACTTGCAGAAGAGGCAGAAGAGGCTCTTCCATTCTAGAGCTTGCTACCTCATTTCCTACTTTCTGAGTAAAAGCTTGTGCTGAAAGCCCTAGTTGACTGATAGAAATTAAATTTGAGGAAGTTCTTATCTGAAACAAGTGTTTTGCTGTTGATAATCATAAAACAGATAGATTATTTCTGGGAAGCGTATTATCTTGTATATCTGGGCCTATTTCCTTCTGAAGGGTGAATCCAGTACTGATAGCTGTCATTCTTGGCTCTGAAATGCTGTCCTTTACTCATTTTATGAAGATGAATATTCTTCGACGCGGTCCATTTAGCCAGATAATATTTGTGAATCCATAGCCACCAGTGGATCTTTTTGCCAAAACTAAGGATAATGAAGAGTATCAGGAGTAATTTGAAGAATTTCTGATTCAGAAATTTTCTCATTAAAAAAGTCTTTGTTCATCCCTGGTTTTAATTTAAGTTCTAACTCACAGCTCATTAAGAAGGAACAGAAAGGATTTCACTGAGCTTTGTGCTTGGTATTTATTGATCTTTAAGTGGGAAACAGAGATCCTCAGGAAGCAAGTAGTGAAGCCAGGGAAAACATCTCTGTTTATTTGTATTCGTCAGCTGATCATTTTCACTTTCTCGTTGCAATGCAGCTGATATTCTTCCTATGAATATCAAGAAGCTTGCTTTTGAAAAAGCAAACACTGGGATATATTCTGTAAACATCATGTAAGTTCCCATATAAAGTTACATTTTATAGGAAATTTTACTGGCCTTATATCCATTAGCCAAAAATCTCAGGTGCTTAAGTCTGTGGAAAAATAAGCTACTGTCTGTTGAAGTTTCAATAAAACAGTCAAAATAGTTGATGTTAAAGAAAAACTTACATGCAAAACTAATATTATTTTAAAGACTCAAACGGGTTTTTTCTTCTTTCAATTATATTAGACCCATTAGAATTCTTCAAGAGTTTATTTCTTTCAAGATCTTAGATATTTTATATATTGATTCTCACTTTGAAGTTCAACAACAACCTGGTTTCAGAAATCTGTCCCTTTCATATTTGTTTTAAAGATAAGACTTTTTTCCTTGTAATTTTCTTTTTTTCCTAATATTTTCTCTGTAAATATGGGTGACATTGAGCAAAAAAACAAAAGCCTATTGAGATAGATAGATAGATAGATAGATAGATAGATAATAAATAAAACCAAGACAAAATCAAGTACTTCCAGGGATTAAATAGGGAAAATATTACAGATTACTTCTTTGGTGTTTCCAGAACACATAACTGCTGAATGTTGATATCTGATCATGAAGAATATCCGAAACTTCTTTAAATCTGCTGGTTTTATTTGATTACAGTTCAACTCAACCATAGGAATAGCAAGCAAAATGGATATTGATACCGTCAATTTGGGTATCATTCATGGGTTGCAGAGTCAGTTTTTAGGACACTATAAATAACCATTGCTTGTAAAAGGCAGTCTATCAAAACAACCATAAAATGGCAAGTACATAAGCCTTCTGTGCTATCATTCAGATCTCTTACACTGAAATTAGTAGAAAAAATAAGACTTTTGGCAAACTCCTCTCTCTTGTAGCAGGAAAGCCTTGGTTTCTGCCAGTGCCTTTGGCAGAAAACAGAAATCAAACAATAACACAGGTTCTCTTCCCAAGAAGCACATTCCTGCTGTGGCAGCTCTGAGGGAGAGAGAGGGACAAGACACAATAAAAAAATCCATTTTTATTTCATTCTTTTTCCATGATTTCACATCAGGTTGTCAGCACTCAGGGTAGAATAGGCCCATTGCCATTTTACAGTGAAGATCTCCATCCTTGGCATGTATTGAGGGCACGTATTGGTCTTTACATGGTGTCATATGAGCTGTCTCAAGCCATTAGACCACTACAGATCCAGCCTTTTCTTGTGTTCCCCAAAAACATTACTCGTAAGGCTGAGCATCCTTCCTCTTGCTTGGTGACACAGATCTCTTGCACAAGGGTTTTGGACACACTGCCAGGAAGGGATATTGTGAGTTTTTGGCTTATTCAGGTAAAAATATTTGCCTTTAACCTTCTTTCCCCAGTGGATCTTGCTGAACCAATTTTTTACTAAATCATATTTATAACCTGCACCTAAACCTTGATGTTCACATTTGTGCCACTGAAAGAGCACTTCTAAAGTATGCCTTTATCTTTTGTGTTTGCAAATAATGGAAGTTTTTAAAAGCTAATAAGAACAAAACTTATTTATACCAGCAATTTTTTTTTTGTCCTGGCTCCCGTATCAGTACAACTCCCTTATCTTTATGTAACTTAGAATTGAATATTTTCATAGGGAATTATAAAATATAAAATCATTTAAATTACACATGTAAAATAAAGGAAACGTAATTTAATGAGTTCCATCTTTGGGACTCATAAATGTGTTTCTTCACGTAAGGCCCGATCAAAAGACCACTCAAATTAATAGAAAGAGTCCCAGAGATTTCTACAGATTTCAGATCAGTCTCTCGTTAAGATTTAATTCCACACAGTTTAACTCAAATAAATCACATGTGGAACTGGTTGGGAGTGGGTTTTATTTCTTAGGAGAATTTTCGGGGAAAGAAACATATGAAAGAAATGTATTTCTATTCGCAGTGAAAGAACCTATTTGCCTCAAGCTTAATGTTTTGTCTGTCTTTGGCAACAAGGAAAATAGTTCTTTCTAGATATCTAGCATATAATGTTGATTATAAAGCCATCTTACAAAGTCCTAAAATGTTACTGAGATGAAAAATTGTCAAATATGCCATTTCTTCAAAAAATTATTATCTCAATTTTAGTGCTCCTAGATGTTAATTTAAACTCAATACTTTTTTTCATGCTTTTCCTTCTTGTTTGCATGATTTTTATACTGATCTGTTCTGTATTAATTCTCCCAGTTTTCCAGGTCTGTAGGCATGGTCCCTTATACTTTCACATGGCCCACACTGATGAGAATTTCTTCCAGGCAATTCCCATCATGCTCATGTTTTATCGCAAGATCTGAATAAACCCACAGACCTCTGCCTTCGAAACTTCTTGTCCTTTGCAGATATCGAAGGTCTACGATTTCATTCACAAGACCAAACACTACATGAAAGGACAAGGAAGTCTTGTAGGAAGGCAATACAGACGAGCGATGAGGTTCTTCGGTGCTTCCTGGTTTTAGAATTCAGTAGTGAAAAGCCCTATCAGTCACAGGAAAGAGTTCAAGAGCAGTGCACCATTATAAAATATTTATGTAAAAAATTTCTTCTCCACACAGGATGCCTCATTTACGAGCATGTAGGTGTTTCTTGCTATTCACAACTGTTTCAACTCAGCCAGATTTGGATTTTAAGCTGGATTCTTTCCTTGTTGCCTTTAAAAATATTTAAAATCATGGACCAAAGAACTTCTTCAGCTATACCATCACTGACATATGTTCAGTGTCTGTGATGTAGATCTGAATCATAAATACAACGGTAAAGTAGACGAGGTAAAAAGATCTAGAATGCAAAAAGCAGTACTATTGCTGATACACAACAATATAATTTAGCTCCTTGCTTCAGCTCTGAAAATAAGGGACATGTAGAAAATATTTCTCTGCTGGTTCTTAGTCTTAGGTACTGATAAGATTATTGTTGATTATAATAGAAGAAAGGGAACCATTTTCTGGTACGGAACTGTCAAGTGTTGAGAGCCATTAACAGGGAGAAATATCTGAGCTCCTGATCTTTTACTGATATCTCAGACCAGAAAAGCAAAAGACATAAAATTAAATCCCAGCTTTCAGTGTAGCCACCAGTTGTGCTTGACAGTGCTTTCTCAGAGGAAATGCCTGTGCAGTAACTAAGTGTGACACTCAGTGTTTCGCTACTTTCCTTCTTACTTATTATCCCCACTACTGCGCTCAAATAAACAGGACTTCTGGTGGCTGCAGGAATAGACTCCATGATCCTAATGACACCATTTCAAATGCTCAGAGACACTGATGACTAAGTTTATGCTTAGGTTCTAGTCTATGTTACCACAAACCTGGCTTTCCTGAAGTCACTGGGGAGGGAAGGTTGGGAGAGCACAATGTGAGCAGCCTGGAGGGTTGAGAGGCTCGTCCAGTCAGTCGAGCCGTTTGCAGACTGACCAATTTGTACCGAAACAAGGGTGTTCAAAGTTTTTGCTTGCGTTTGCAAAGGGTTGTGTATGTTTCCACTGACTCATGAAGGAGTCTGACTTTGGAAAGCTATTTTAAATTAAGAACAAGTATTCCAAAATACCGAGAATGTTCAAAATCGAACTCGTCTACCTTCTGTAATAGCTATATTTTCCACCTCTAGGGAAGACTTGCTTCAGTTTCAAAGAAAGAGAAATAATGACATCCAGTGGCATTTTACCTCCTCAAACCATGCCCATGTTTGTTATGTTCTTCAGCTTACCTGCCCAGGCACCAAAGCAGAAAATACTCAGAGAACAGACCGTACAGCACCACTCAGAATGGGTCAAACTTCAGGTGTGTTCCAATTACAAATGGTTGAATTTGGGTGTAAACCTCTCCATTTGCATGCTCTGCCCAGTAGGCTTGCTAACAGAAGGCTAGGGATCCCAGTTAAGAACCTCAGAGTAATTATTTGGGAGTTTGGTAAAAATATTAATTAGAACGTTTAATCAAAATATCAAGAAGAAATTGCCTTTATTTTACAAACAGTATAAGTAAATATAATACATATTTATAGACCATAATAGTATGTTTCTTTTAAAAAATGGAAAAGAAATCTTTCAAGTCCCATATCCTGTCTATAAATGCATACCTATAGAGCGTAAATGTGCACGTATATCTGCATTGTGACTTACTAGTCACATCTTCACCTTTTTAGAAAAATTTTTGGTTCTTGACAGAACAGAATTAATCATAAAAAGGTTGTGATGTGTATGTAAATGGGGTTAGTCTTTTAGATCAGCCCTCAAAACCTCTGTCTCTTTAGTTCAGATTCTTGTTACTTTCCGTAACTCCTTATTTCAAATTCAAAGCTTTCCTTATTCATTTTTTGTCTAGTATTTTTCTGACCCAGAAATGTCAGTATTTCCATTCTGCTGCTCATACTCTTGGGGATATTGCTGTTGTAGCAACACATGGGAACCTGAGTGAGGGACTGACTTCCACTGTGCCAGGTACCATCTGCACACAGAACAAAAGCTGGTTCCCACTCCAGGTCTTTAGGCTTGTTAAGTGCTTTGGGCTAAAAAGCTTTGAGTGGATATAAAATATTACAGCTCATTTACAAAATTTGTTTTAAAAGATAATCAGGTTCTAAAGGGAGCTGATTCAACAATTGTGTGTAGTAATATCTCAGATTTCACTGTGGTCCCCGGTGACTTCATAACGATTTGTGCAACACTTAATCCTCACTTACACTAAAGCCAGTTTGCATTGCTTTTACAATGAAAAGCTTAAAGTAAATGCAAAAATGGGCCCAGGGGATGCATTTTTTTCCTGCTGCTATGGCCAACGATAGGGTTGAAAAGAGATGGATGCTTGGAGCAAATAATTCTCCTTGGGCTTGGGAAAGGGCCCAAAGAGACCAAAGAATCCATCTCCTGCTGATGATCCCTGCAAGTGTTTCCACCATCTCTCTTCTTCTCACCATCTTTTCATGTCTGCTGTGACGCTCTCTGACTGTCCTTCTGTGCCTGCTTTAGAGTTTCCACATGGAAAGACATATTCATCCGTCTAAACTGAACCATATAGAATTATCCAATTTATGAACATCTGGAGACTCCAGGAGACTTTCTGGAATTCTTTTCTAACAAAGCTTTAATAGTTGTGCATGAAGTCATAGCCGTCCAAGGACTTTCCGACTGGATCGTGCTTAGCTCGGTTGTTAATATCTAGAAGATAATAATTTAATACCATTATTAACCCAGCGGTTCATCTACTCTGCTCGCTCATTTCCTGCAGGAGCTTGTGGTTACATGGAGAAGATGCTTCTCAAGGATATCCTGCTAGCTTCCATCAGGCTGGGGCTTATGAATTTTTGAGCCTGAGACTGTATGCTGGTGTTTTTCGTTGCCTTCAGTGACTCTTTCTCTCAATAATTTTTCTAATGCTTTTAGAACTTGGGTAAAATTCTGGTAGCTACAGCATTCTATTGCAATGAGTTTCACCACCAGAGTGAACAAATAATTGTAGCTTTTTACTTATTTCAGTACCTGCCATCTGACTAGTTCCTTGCGTTCCTTTAGCTGCTGTGTTACGAGAGGTGACAAACCACTGGCCCCTCCTCACTGCCACTTTGAAGATCTCCCCTGTGGCCCCACTCCCCATCAAACCCTGCTGCTGCAGCCCAGCTCTCCAGCTGGCAGTGAAGTCATTGTGACCAAACCATCTCACAGAGACATGACAATTCATGTTAGGACTGTGTCACTTTGGCAGAAACAAGATACATGACCAAGACAACTTTTGGTAATAAAGTTATACCTTTTCATGAGCTTTAGGCTAAAAGAAAATTTTGTGTACCAAAGCTATCAATTACATTAACTGAAGTAGGTAACTGGGGTTAAAAAAACCAAACCAAACCAAACCAAACCAAACCAAACCAAACAAACAAACAAAAGAACAAAACAAACAAACAAAAAAAACCCTCTACATGACCATTAGTTTATCAATGTTTTAAAGAGCATTTACAGCATCAGCAGGGATTTACAAGATTGCTGCTTAGGTTGAACCTCTGCTGCTGTTTCAAACCAGTGAAACAGCTATGGATAATGCCATGGCTCTCACAAGTAGGATCACAAGGCACAGAAGAAACCTGGCTACTTAGCCACCCAAAATATTATCTGTTTGGGACTCCCCACCCCTAAGTGTAGAATAGCTTGAGCATTAGGTATTTTTAATTTGTTATAACTTGCGAGCAACTGGCTACGCTGGCAACTGCAAAGAGCCTGGGACTGTATCACAGCCTAATAAAAGCCCCAATAAAAGTTTTAAACTAGTTCACACATCTGCAGTCTGATGGGGGGCATTACCTAATGTGTGCTGTTTCTGTTGTGCTCCCCACTATCCCCTTGGTTGTCACAGGGGAAAATGTGTTACTATGATGCCCCCCAGGCAATTTATGGCCTTCTCTGAGCCATCACCACCATCTTCAGATAAACCTCATGAGAATTTATTAGAGGGATATAGGTAATTCTCTGAAGGGCCTATAATTCTCACTTCTCGAGGTTCTTTGAAAGTATCATAACCAGCCTCCAGTCCATGGATATCTTCAAAATGAGATAAAAATACATGTCTGGTGTTTTTATACCTTGATAAAAGTAATCAGGGCAGTCCTTTGGGTCCATCCAGTGTTTTAAAATGTTTGTCCCTCCAAGGGCTATGATTTCACCCCACAATCTACAAAAATAAAGTCCATAATTAATTTCCAATATTTGAAAATGGAGACATTTAAACATGTCGACATTCAGGAGGGTGGGGAGCTCTTAGCAGCTCTGAATATCATTACATGATGAAGTAAATTGAGTTAACAGTGTTGGCAACCCTTTCTTCGCATATGTAAAGGTGTTCTGTGTCCAGTGGGACTGCACAGCATTTTATTAAAAGATAAGTTGTGTCTTTAGATTTTGCCCAACAGAGGCAGATTTTCAATGGTCAGAGACTATAATAGGGAATACAGTCATACGATTTTTTGTTTTAAAAGTAGAGGTACAGCCCCTTTACTCAGTCCTTAGGCTCACACCTCAGCATGTTGCATGTTCTTCCTAGGCTCCATGTTTCCAGCATGGCAAAAGAGCCTGAAAAGCTGCACTATAAAACCATCCCAATGCCCTCCATTTACAGAGCTTCCTATATTTCAAGACACATTTTAAAGATGTACAAGCTGCCTTCCTTTCCATTTTCTTTCCACTCAAAGGAAGTCATTACAGTAAAATGCTGAGGGGCCAGGGGGAAGCAATGTCTGGCAGGGGCTGGTCGAAATTTCCTTTGAACTCTGATGAAGAACATTTCCACTCTGTTTATTACTAAATCCACTGGCCATAGATGATCCAAGGTTCATAAACTCAGGTATGATGGAGCTCTCTAGGGAGCTATCAGAGACAGAGGGAGAGAGAGAAAGAGAGAGAGGCTCTGCATGTGATGCATGTGTATTTGCGTATGTTTGTGCATGTGTTATTTCTCTTTTATCCCGTCTGTGAGAAAAATAGTGATCGGATGACAATAATTGTTCTGTGCTCTCAGAAAAGTAACGGTACATAGCAGATATTCTCTGAATGAAGAGAAAAATGCTCTTTAAATATCAGCATCACCTCTCTTTTCCCACAGTTTTTCTGAGCTCTCTGGAAGTACCTCCTTTATACTTTAAAGCCATTTTATGGATTACGACAGATTTTTGAGCAAATGTATTTCAGAAAAAAATCTGTCTGGCATTACAAAGTAAACCCAACCTGCCAGATTCAGGAGGAGGGAGAAGCCCTAATGCTTGTCTTTTTTCTTTTCTTTCCCCCTTCAGCTACTTTAATTCATTGCTTCACATATGAATTCTGTTTGTTATCTTCTCTTTAATTCCTGGGCCCTATGATTTTCAATCCTACGTGAAAATTATTATCTTCAGTTCATCTTTATGTTAATGGGAGCTGAAAGATCCAATTGAGCAGGACCAAAAGAGAGGTGGCTGAAGTTGCTTTTGGATGGTAATCCAAAACTCTGATCCTGAAAACCCCTGCTCAGTTGCCACTTCTCCATAGAAGCTTCTTTAGCACCTTATTTTTTATTAAAATCCTCTGACATCAGACCAAAGAGGCAAAATGTTAAGCCCCCAGTAATGCCACTCCCTGTGGTAGGAGAGAAACCACAGCTCCCACGGGGGTTTTGATGATGTTTTATCCCCTGGCTTCTAAATGCAGAACAAACTATGAAGCAGGAATTGGCACCTGGGTCTCTCTGAGAGTACCACAGAGAGGCAGATACAGGAGCATCTCCCCAGTCTCACAGGAGCATCTCCCCAGTCTCACAGGAGCAGGAACCCAGTGGCCCCAAGGTGCTGATGAATGCCAACTGCAGTAACTTCAGACGAAAGTGGGAGCTGGGCGCAGAGCTCCTGTATTCTTGGGAATACTGTAGCTCCTGGGTGTTATTTTAAGAGAAAAGCAAGACTCTGCTTTGCCTTGGAAAGGGCAAACAACAGCATTCACTTCAGACAAGGACACCGTGAGTCTGCCTTTGACACAAAAGCTCCAGAGAAAAGTTAAGTCAAAGTCTTGTCCTCAGTGCCTTATTTGTGCAAATAGGCAAGGAAATTTCCTGGTCAACATGCAAGTTGTTTTGGAGTGCTGATCTGGAGCAGAATGTAGTGGCCACTGAAGGGCAAGGCACAGTCACAACCACCTGGAAACTACTCACTGACAAGAATTTGAAGCTGACGCTCCAGGAAATGTTATCTAGATCTGCTTAGTACAAACACTAGAGAAAAAAGGTTAATTTAAAGGGACTTTAAAACATACCCTTGCTTAAAATCTAGCTGAGGACTGAACCAAAACCCAAACTCTCTGGTCATCTGAAGTCCATGCTTGGTGTGACTGAAAAATAAAAATGCCTGTCAATTGCTTTGTTTGTAAACTTCAACCACTGTGCAGTAAACATCATCAAAAGTTTCACAGGCTTTTTTGTGAGTTTTGATTTCAGTTGGTAAAAGAAAATTTATTAAAAAATAAAAGATAAACTGTTACCTGACTTGTCAAGTCTTTGTAATTCCCTGTTTGTGCTTATATGGTCCCTTGAAAATAGAAGAACCATTCAGAAGAGTGATTCACTCAAACAGCTCTTTCCAAGGGTTAAGAAATATTAAATGAACACAAACCAAATAAGTTTAGCACTTGCAGTTTCTCTCGTCAACAGAACAGGTTACAATGAAATAGGGAGAGTTTATTCACATTAGTGCTTTTGCTTAGATGTGTGTTTCCCTATCGTGTGTATGTTAGATCCTTTTCTTTGCTATTGGTGCAATGAAACAGCGCATAACATGGCTGAACACAAGATTTTATTATTACTGTAATTATGTCATCTATTACCATCATCTTAGCATCCAGTTAGGATTGGGACGTGCTTGGCATGGCTCAAACATAAACTAATGAACAAGTCTCTCATTTAAACAACATATGCTGTCCACATATTGGTAAGATACAGGAGACGGGACTGGAACTCAGCTGAGATGACAGAGAGGGAAAGAGTGACGGCTGAAGGAATAGCCAAATATAATAAATACCTATTAAAATCAATAACAGCTTTTCCATCGGCTTAAGTAACTTTTGGACCAAATCCTAAGTGTACCATTTGGAGGATTTATAGGTTTCTTTTAATAGACACGAACAAAAGTCTTTTTTATTAAATTATGCCTTTGCTGCCGTGGCTTATGGAAACGGCATGCATATCTCCTAGCAGTGTGACGGACCTCAGCCCTGACAACACTTGTGCATTTGTTCAGCTTCACATGGTGAATAGGCTCAGTGTATGAAATTAAGCATGTGTACAGGGCCGAGGCTTTTCTTAATTGTACGATAATTTTATCTGGAGATGTACCAAATTCAGACCCGCTTTGCTCTGACATTTGTTTTTGTTTTCAATCCTGAGTCTCTCTTTCTGGTCCCTTGAACTTGCATTTTTGTGCGGAGAGCACCGTGGGGAGCTGTACCCTGGCAGAACACAGTGATGGAGTCTCACAGAGAGGCAGCACAGGGTGGGGGCCTCTTGCTCTCAAGCCTCACAACTGTATGGACAACGAGGGACCACCAAAAAAAAAGAAAGCTGAGCCTTCTGAGTGCTTTGGAAGAATGGCTATTTCTCAACCTTGAATCTCAAGTAAGCAGACACATCCCTTGAGAAGCTTAAACTTGAGATAAAGATCATATTTCAAAGCCAGTACATTTGGGTTCTGCTGCTGGACAGGTTTAGATCACTGTGCACTCATCACATGGATTTTCCAACTTCCCTTTTCAGTCACCAGACAGACTCAGTGGGTTGAAGGGACAACGTGTGTGCAGGGTCATGTACGCAACGTGTAGGTGATAAAGCACCTCAAAATACTGTTCCATGGTACAGTGAAGTTCATCTGTCACTGCTGTCTCAAAGGGATGGTGTTCCCCCAGCACCATTTCCTGCTCCAGCATTTCCTTTGAAGGGAAATCTATTTATTCTATAAAAAAAAGTCGTCGTGAAATAACATTTTTTTCCTCAGACTCTTAGAACTTCATGCTTAAAAACAGAAACAAGCGATTTAGCTGAAAAGGTTCCTGGAACTGCTGAGAGAAAGACCCAGTTCTTTGCTACAAAGCTGAAATCACCAGATCCTACAGCTGTTTTATTTTAGTCTGTCGCCTTAGTTCCAGAGCATCTACAAGCTTCATGAAGTAGTGTTTCTTCCATGTTCATCTAAAAGATAAACCCAGCAGATATTGCAGACTCACTGAAAATCAGAATATTCAAAAATTTTAGTTCTCCCATGCATTGCTGTCCTTTGCATTCGCCTGGCTTCTTCCTTTAAATTATTCACATCTTCAAGTTTAAGGCCTGCCTGTGAAAAGCAAACATTGTTCCAGATTAACTTAAATTAATAGAAGGAACTAGGATAACAGAATAGAAAGATGTAAAGTGCCTTGTGGGGAGAAAAGCAAGCAAACAAAACAAAAAAGAAAAACATGGGATCTGGTGTGGAGTGTCCTTGTTAACCTCTTCCAGAAAACTGAAGGTACTACTAGAAAACAATCTGCTAGTGAAATTCTTTCAGGGTTCACAAGCATGCAGTTATGTCCTTAGTTTTTCAAATTCCGATATTGTACAATTCTAAAGTCCAGCCAGGAATAAATGTAGGTGTGCCAAAATACCATGAGGAAGATTCATTTCAAATGTTGCTGGACTTAACAGAAGCTGGACGTGGAAAGAGGATCACAAGAAATCCATATTGCTTGAGATTTATCGACAATTTTGGAGATCCCAGATGTTTTAATGATTCATGTAAGCTGCAAATATTTGAGGGCTTATCCAGAATCAGTTCCAAGACTTTAGAAATTTGTCTATCTCTCGTCTTAATGGACCATTGAACATGAAGTGATGAAGTAAGTCTGCCCTGAAAACACAGAACAGCTGATGAGGACAACGGGAGAGCCAGGCAGGGATGAGATGCTTGTTCAGATCTGTTCTTCAGCTGGAGGCCAGCGCAGCCCATGTAGAACGGAAACACCAATCTGGGTGTAGATGGGATACCTACATCCCGAGCTTCCACTGATTTTAGTCTCAAGATGGTAACCAGCAGCCATCGCACTGATTCCGGAGCCACAGTAGCTGTTCTCTGGTTGATATTCTCAAAGTGGTAGCACAGCAGGGGAAAAAACTTTAAAAGTTATTATCAAAGTTACTTTACCTCTTTAAAATGTGGAAATCCTTATTCATCTGGCGTTATGATGGAACAATTTAAAGAACAAAATGCATTCAATATTTTGCATGGAGTGACTTCCATCAGACTTTGAGGGAAGTTAATAAATCAACAGAAACCACTTAACTGCAGCATTTTCATGGGTCCAGTGGAATTCTAAGCAAATAGCAGGTTTGTAAGAATGAAAAGTCACTTATACTATACACATAATCTAACGTTCAAAGGAGTGTAAAAGATGCTTAAGTGTTGAGATTTTACACAGCCTTCGCTCTCAGTAGTAATTGCAAGCCATTAAAAAGAATGTTAAGCCATAGCTGTTAGCACTGGCACAGCCCCAAGTAAACACTGAACCCTCACGGAAGGGGGTTAATTGGTACAAGAAGAGGTAATTTATTAAGGAACACTGAAACCCTGTATGCACCCGAAGATCAGACCAAACTGCAAAAGTCTTGTGTGAATATTGCATCTAATAATCAGATTTTCTCCTACACTACTCTTTAGAGCCTCAACCTATGCAGAAAAGTGAAAAACCAACATGTTTTTTTCTATGTGGCTCCAATAAACCTTTACCTGGTGCCCATCAGTCTGCCCCTTCCCCACCTCAATCTCCCCTGGGAAGTCTCGCTTGCTGTGAAGAAAAGCCAACATGACAATCAGACCAAGGGTGTGGGACCCATGTTGCTTTCTTTCACTAAGTTTGGCACACTGTGCTAGAGCCTTGCTAATCTTGCATAGGTCCATTTAACATTTTCTGGATTGATAAGCTTGTGTTTTTATGAATCATCTTAAAAGTCTGCATTCTACAGGGTTTCTGACCCTTTGGGGCACAGTAAGGCAAATGGAAGTGAGTAGCACTCAGTTCTTCTCACCCCACTGTCCCACGAACTTCTTTTTTTAAATGGTGGCTCAAAACCACACAGTTTAGTTGTTTAAATGTCAGGAGTGGAGTTTTCCCTTCAGATCTCTATGTGCCACTGTAAATCTGGGATGCACCCTCCTTCCAACAAGCCTGGGGAGCATTGTGCTCGTTACCAGTGCTCGGTCAAGAAAAGACACCTGGAAAATCTGCAGACTCCAGGGCCAGATCCAGGCTCCCAGCTAAAAGAAAGGGTATCAACTTCTAATGATTCCTTCTCCCTGGCACAACCTCTTCCTTGGTCTGCTGTGCAGATGTCTCCTGCATATCTGCTGCTGCAGTTTTATGAGAAAGGTGCACAGAGCACATGGCAGACGTGCGTTTTGGAAAGGCCAAATTTTATTATTTAGTTTTTAGAAATTTTGTACATAAAGTCAAATTCAAAGCCCATTGAGGTCACTGGGAATTCTCCCGCTGTGCTCAGCAGGATTTGGATCAGGCCCATGAACTAGAATATCTTGAAATCAGTGTTTAAAAGCCTAGACAAAATGAAAACAGATCTGTGAAACCCTATCACCCTCCCATTCTGTGTTTTGCCTCCCATGGAAAGGTAGCACAAATGCAGGAAATGAGGAATCTGATGGCTGCAAGGTTTTATAGCCCTGATCCCCAAATTTTCCTCTTGATCTCTAAATGAAGCAAGTATGGTTACATCTGTTCAAGTAATTTTATTAACTTAAAATAAAAGGGAAGACACTTCTCTGACACACTAAAGCAATTGCAATTTTATCTGTTTTGATGTAGTTCATTTTGCATTACTAAATGCCATTATTTGGGATAGGGCCCTTATTTCTCATATTGAAAATTATTTACCTCTAAATTTGAACTTATACCTATGCCTTACATTTTCATAGATTTGACTTAAAGAAGTATTTAATTTCACTCAGTATAGATCTTATCCTTGTAGCTTTTTACTGTTGTCATGTACTTTTGATGGCATATGACACTACTATAAAATTAGTGTCAATGATAGAAAAAGAAAATCCTACTTTAGTGATTATGAGGACTTCAAATTTTCTGATTTTGTATTCTCATATAATAAGCCCAGGCCAAGCCTTAGCCTTGCTAAAGCAACTTTGTGAGTTTTTTTCACTTCTTTTTTCACAGTACTTTTTTCACTTCTAATTGCTAGTTCATAGGACTTAGAAAGGATTTTGTGTGTACAACTGAAGCAGCTTAAAAAAATGTTCAGATTAAAACACAATTTTGGATAACAGTCCTCATAGTTTTAGATTTCTTTTGCTAATTCATCTATTTTCTTTATTTATTTCTAAGCTTTCTTGTTTATTTATCATTTTTGCTGCTCAGCTATAAGTCCTTCAGGCTTTCAAAGCAATGTTCAAGTATTTGTCACTCTTCTGTTTTAAAAATATTATTCCAATTCTTTATTTTCAATTAAAATGTCACAAACAACTATTTTAGCTAATTCCAGTCTTTATTTTTTCACTAATGATACGAGCAGAACTGCTCAGTTCTGAACTGGAAGTAAAAGCAAGTAGTTTATTTGAAAAAAAGCTATTAGATAGCATCTGGAGGATCCCTGCACACACTAAGTCAGAAAGCAGCTAAGATAGCTGAAATAACATATGTTAAAAATGTTATTCTTCCAGATAAAAACCTATTATACATTAATTCAAGGGCATTACTGGAAATTCTAGAACTTGCAGTGTTTCTCTGATTTTTTTGAATTCCAGAATACTGAAAAAGAAAAGTCTTGCATCAAGTGTTTTGGGGGGTTTTTCGTTTGTTTTTGGTTTCTTCTTGGGTGGTAGGGGAGATCAGGGCGTGCAACAACTGTTCTGCAATACAAGACAGCACTAATAAGGATTATTCTGTCCTGTCTGGTCCCTGCTAGGTGGTTTTCTGCTTGGACACCTCTCATTGCATTCTATTCTGTGCAATTCCCCCTGGATGCACTGTGTAGTTTGCTAGGATTGGCGACTGAAGGAGTGCATTGTGGAAGATGTAACTCATCCAAGGAAGAGCTCAGATACAAAATCTTTGCCTTTTTCCATGGCTATGCAACTTAACAGGCAGGTATGGATTAACAAATAAGTTACACAGAATGTTTCATTTCCTCACAGTAGATTGTTAACATTCCCATTAAGCACAAGCAAATCTTAAAGGAGTCTTTCCCTAAATATTACAACATTTCTTCAAAACAATTATTTATTGGGATAGAGTCCAGTTTTATATAAAACCTCTCCGGACCTCTGAAATTCCCCAGGTGTCAAGAAGTCCTCGTTCAAGTTGCCCATGCCTTGTAACATCTTTTGGGACACAAAGACACCAAGGTGGGACTGAGCAGGTATACGCAGCAAAGGTTAGCATTTGGTATTTGTACAGGACTGCAAGATAGCAGACACCTTGCAGAGGAGTGCAATGACAAAAATGTAAAGTACTGTACATACAAGATCTAAGGAACACGAAACAAGAAGCAACTTCACACAAGGGTTTTACCATGAGCTTGAATTTCTGTTGAAGGAGGTGTTCAGAGCTGCATTTTGATTTAAAATACGACGAACCTCCCATGATAGGTCATTTTTGCCTTGTACACCTGTTACTAATAAACCAACTTAGAGCTGGAGACATCCTTAGGACTGGAAAGTGAACCTCACATGCACCACCAGCAGACAATAAGATACTTTTTATTGAGGCAAATATATTGAGAATAAAAACTTCTCGGTTTACTGCTATCATTCCTAATGGTATAAAGAGTTATTGCTTTAACAGCCAACAAAAATACATTTTCATCAGAACTATTCTTCATTACATTACTTAGATTTGTTTCTATTTCAGCCCTTTTGTAGGCTGAAGTAGAAGCAGTATTTTAGCTAGGAACACTATTTCATGATATACAATGTTATCAAGAGCAGTATACGCCTTTCAAAGCAGATATAATGCTCCATTTGCATTCACCATATGAGTTCACTTTTGGAAATAAATCTTCAGATAACCCACAAACAGGGAGGCAAAGCCAGGGAGAAGCCAGAGGCAGCAGAGTTAGTGGATATAAAGCGGGCTCTGGGGAAAGTCCTTCTGATGTTACTTACACGAGCATATATCATGCACTTCTGCTGAAACATAAGGATTTATCTCTTTTATATGCACATATGGCACAAACCATATGAAGGAAAGTATGGCATTATTTCATACAGAAGAAATAAATAAAAAGATGATTCCCAAATTTCAACTTCAGATGTTCAAAAGGTTAAGAGACCTTCCTAACGACCTAACGTGGTCTGATTTTATTCTCTTCTGATCTTCTCCCCACCAGAACTGCCTGTATACATCTGGGTCTTTCATTACGTGATCACATGCTATCCTACACAAGATCTTTGTTTTAGTTCGTGAACATTCAAGGGAGCAATGATGGCAAAAAGCTGTTGAAAAACCCTCTGTGTCGTCTGTTTTAGATAAATCAAAGATTTTTCAAAAAAAACTAATGAAAATTAAAATCTGTTCAAAACTGATCCAAACGAAGGATCTGCATTGACTTAAAAATTTTGCTTCAGTATGTTAATCCAGCTATGCAACACGAATTCATGATGAGAGACAGAAAAGTCTTCAAGATTTATGGGCACTCATTCGGGTTGATGTACATAATTCTCTCATGTTTTCACCACTTATAATACAGTCATCCCAAAATGATGCCACTAAAAGCTGCATTTCATATCATATCATATCATCATGTGCTTAGACTGTATGATTCACTCAGTAATTTAAAGAAAATGCAGCTTAAGAACTCCATTATACAAGATATGTTCGGATTTTACACATTTCAGAGCTTTTTCTTGTATATGGTCTACGTTTAAGAGACCAGGTGCTTTGGCTACTGGCTCCGGCTGACTGGGACTCAGCGAAAGACATTAAAACTTCAGATAGGAATCTCAAATCACTTTCCTAAGCATAAAAATGCCAATATTTTAAGGCTTTTTCTTTCCTGACTCTTCTGAACTGGGAGCAGGTCAGGTGGGAAGCCTGGGAAAGATTGCTTTCCAAATCTTGCATTTTTGGTCTGACAAGCAGTAAGATAAATATCTGAAGTACATCATTTATCTAAAATGAAATATTGTGCATTTTGGCCATAATACTGTGATGAGAACTTCCAGATTCCAAAAAGATGGGAAGCAATGATATATATATGATGTTTCAGATTCTTTAATGGCATATGTTAAAATAGGGTAATAGTGCAGGGTACTGGGTATAATTTCAGTAAATACTAATTAGTAGTCATCTTTTAATGGAGAAAACTGAATGCGATTTTTTTTTTCCCATAACTAATTCTCATAGATGAAGTGGGAGACTTTCACTGTTATGGCTCTGGACAGGAATTCAAGATTCCAGTTTCTGCCCTTATCACCATTTCAGATTTTTTCTTGCTAATTTGCTGAAGAAAGTGTCTCAGAAGTAAATCTTATTTCAGCTTGGATCAGTAAGAATTCTTTAACTGGAGCAGAATTTCCCCTTTAATCATTTTGTGTCATGCCTAAAGTGAGCACTTGAGGAAAATACCCTTGTGGTATCTCTTTTTTAAAGTAACAAAGGTTTTGGTGTGTTCATACTTGTTAGTTGGAGCTAAAAGAAAAGGATTTTAAGCCACTTATAAAACATGGTTGCCCCACCTCCTTAGGATCCCACTTGTTGAGCTTGTTTGCATGGCCAGAATACTTCAAATGAAATTTCTGAAATTATAGACTACATTAAGTATATGAAGAATTAAAAGTACAACTTTTGAGAGGCATCCAATTTTCACCCAGTAGAAAAATCTGAATGGCAGTTTCAGGTTAGCAGTAACGTATTTTTCTTCCACATTTTTTTTCCCAAATCTACTTAAATGTAGATATGCATTTCTACCTCCTCATCTCTATATCCATTAAATTCCTCGATAGTCATGGCAGCAGTAAGGAGACATGCTCTAATAGAAAGGAAAGACAACAGTCTTTCTAAAATGCTTTAATCTGGATGATGCTGTAAGGAGTGGAAGGCCATGCTCTGGGATTACTTGGATTAGAATATAGCTGATGTTCTAAGAAAAAAAAAAAGTGTACAGGGTTTGCATAAAACCACTTTAACATGCTAAAGTCGGACCTTCTTGTTTGGACAGCCTTTGACACCCACCATAGTGTCTTCTGGGAAGAGCTCGAGTCTATTTGGTTTTAAATAGCAGGTGAATTACAGAGTCCACACTAGACAGTCAAACCTGTTTGCTTGAGTATCTTTAGGGTGTGTTTCAGCCTGGTGGCAAGATTGGTCTGGAATAGATTTTCCAAGAGCAGAGGTCTTGAAGGTGCAGTATTATCATAGTCAGGCATAATCCAGCCTGCTGCTGAAAACCTGTGAACACTGCCAGGTTCATATACCTTTGGTGAGAAGACACATGTCTGTCCCTCCCCGCTTGGACACTGACTCTGAAGATGGGAAACACACTCTGCTCACTGCAGAAACACCTTCTTAAGGCTATTTTTCCAGCTTCTATAAGGAATTATTGGACAGTCAGGATCCGGGTGGGATTGATACCATGGAAAGTTTCCTGTTTCAAGAACAGAGGTGCTATGCTCTTTATTTTTGGTGACATTTTCCCAGCTGAACCAGAAAAAATAAAATATTTGATTCCTCCTTCTTCACCAGATGTGCAAGACCCAGAATTTCTGGATTTAAAGGTATCATATGAGCTCCAGATCAGTGAAGCATGCTTGTGTATGAACTCAGAATTCCCAGCAGGCTTCAGGAAGAGTTATTTTTCTTTCAGGGGATACCATTTGTTTCCCATTATAACCACCTTCTGTTAACATTTTTCTGAGATGAGACCTTGTATCTAATTGTATTCATCCACAGCTCAGCCCATGACTGACTTTCCTGGCACCACATGTCTGTGTTTGTCCTGACTCCAAGATACTCCAGGAACTGCGTGACTATCTATGGTCATTTCCTTCCCGCCTATCCAAAAAAAAAGACCTATCTGGGAAGAGATAATTGAATTCCCTCCTACCTGTAAACCAGCAATAACTTTATCTGGTCCCACAGAATGATCATGGGCACTTGAAGAGTGAAACATCTGCAAAATCAAGTGGGACATCTCTCAGTTTCTCGTGCAACCCTCCTACTTAAAACAAATTGTTTCAAGTCTCTAAATTTACCCTTTCTGCGGGAAGACTGAAGACGGGAAAGGATTATCCAGTCTAGTCCTTTCAGCTTTGTTCATTTCTGCTTCTTATTTTCCAGTATTGGGTACTGGTGTTGTTTGCAAGTGACTTTTTAGAGCAACTGCTTGAAGCAATTGCCATCTCTCCTGCAGCTTCTCTATCCCTCTGTTTGTTGTTCTTTTCTTGCTCACTTACCATTCGCAGAACATGAAACTCAAATATTTAATAAACACTTTGATCCAAATCACATTTCTCTTCCAAGCTCTCAGTCTGTTCTTCCCTACTGGTCAGTACTGTGTGTAAAACAGCTACTGCTGTAGTAGGTCCCTTCTGTTTTTGAGGGAAAATATTTTCAGTATATTTGTCATAAAGGTTTCAGCTCCCACCTCACCCAGCAGCTTTAGTAGGGTTCTGCTTTTTCTCTTCTTCTTCTTAAATATGTTCCCACTTACAGGCACACAGAAAGTTAATTTCTCAGGTTTTCCCAAATGCACAGTTTGGTTTGTCCAATCCAGTCCTCACAGTCACAGGCAGCAACACAAAAGGTGCAACCCTTCCTGCATTCCACGAAACGTACTGTGAGATTCAGAGTGCACCACAGGTAATGTGAGTGTGTATAGATGTGTAGATACATATACACATGCTAGTACAAATACCTCTAGTAAAGGACAGAAAGGCTCAACTCTGTTTCGGAGAAAGTGAGCAAGAGACTAAAAAAGCACCATGAATTACCTCTGCAATGGCAGCTTCTGGATAATAATAGCAAATATACACATCCTTGAACTAAAACACACACACACACACAAAATCTTTTATTCTCTGTCCTTCCAGAATAAGTTAATCCCTTCTGTATATACTGTTTATCTGTGATTTGTCTCTAAGCTTTGATAATGTGATAAAAACTCTTTCTCCTTTTCATTTCCTCACTCCTCTGCTCATCTCTGTTGTTTTTTTTTTTACATTGCTGTCCAGATATGTTCTTTCCCTTGTAAGTACACACAACCCTTATCTAATCTGTGACATTCTGAAATATTGAAAAGGGACTGATTCGAAGATAAATATTCACTGTTCCAGCAGGAGCAATACTAGTTCATGACAAATTCTGTGTCTAGAAATAGGATGAGCATCTGAAACTAATGGCAGTTTCCTTGCTGTGTTATCTTTCTGCATGGAGGCTGAATTAAGGAATTCATGCTTGAAAAGCTTGAAAGTTCCCATTCTGAACAAGATGCCAAGACTTTATCTGATCAAAGCAGTTTATAGGCCATGTTCCTGGGAACAGAAAGGGATGAATGTGAATCGGAAGCCTAACTCCAGACAGTTCCATCTGCAAGACTTGCAGAGAGTGCTGAGAGGAGAGAGCCAAAACTGATCAAACAATCCCTGCTCATTTTGAAAGAAATAGTTTTTGTCCTGGTGGACTTCAAGAACTGCTCCACTTTACCCTGCAATGCATATAATTCTTTGCTTCCTGCCACAACATAGGAAACATGGTCATCTCTTCTTCATTTTAAAGTTTTCCATCGTTATCAGCATGAGAGCAGGGAAATTACTTGCCTGAGAGGCAAATCTGAAGGCTCCAAGACCATCCAGCTGCCTGAACAAATCAGGCCCATTTTCTCCCCCATGTCTCTGGGCTCTGAAACTCTGCAGTGTTGAGGCTGAGCAGAACCACACCTGAGGTGCTGACCTTCAACATCCGTACTTGTGTGCCGGAGGAGAACTCCATGTGTTTGCCTCCTTCTGCAGTGAAAAGCACTTCCAGAAGTTTGGAGTTCCCCTCCTATCTCAGACTTAAGGATCCTGTGCCCGTAAAATGCAAATAGCTTGACATTCATTTTGACTTATCTGTGCACCCTGATAGCTTGAAAGGGAAATATTTTTCTTCCCAAGGAGTTTCCAGGAGAATTCATCGAGTGTTTGCTTGATGTTCTGATTTTGCTGTAATATGCACTACATAAATATGTAGACAGCTTAGTTTCATTACATAGGTATCACTACGCATATGTTATGAAAAATAGATTGAAGGAGAGGCCATGTTCTTTGAAATACACTGTAGCTTCATCTGTCAGTTACTGAAGAAAGGTAAATTTACCTTCTATCAATCATTTCCTACTGACTTACTGAAAATACTGAAAAAAGGGATGAGGACTATTAGAAGCACTTACCAAATTTGACCCTGGTTAGCAAAATCAATGGAAACTCGCCATGCTTTAAAAGGTAAGTAAAAAAAAAAAGTAGAAAAAGAAAAGGAAAAAAAAAGATGCTAAAAATAAATTGGTAAAAGAGAAAAGTTCCTGTAATTTTAGGTTTAAAATATGAGCCTGAGTAATCAAGGAAAGTATTTTTACTGCCCTGTCAATATTTTTCCTGGAAGCTCTGGTAAATAGACTTTCTTTAGATCTGTAGTGTGCGTGCCTAATGGTCTTAGGTGTCTCTTACCGCAGAAAACTTTATCCTTAAGAAATACAGTAAACAGGAACTCTGTGGTTACGTAGTTCCTGAAAGAAAAAAAAAAGAAACATGTTCACTGCCATGACACACAGACAATTTATACTGATTTAAGAAGAAGCTGTTCTCTTCTATTTTGAATCTTTCATGTCAGCCTTTGTTTCTATTGCATTAAAAACTTCTGTTTTTAAAACCTATCAGTGAACTGGATCGTGTTTTCTCAGTCATTTGAATTAACATCCCCACTGCCCCAGGAGCCCCTGGAAAGCAGAAATAGGACTTTTTTTCTGCCTTTCTAAAGCTCTATTTATTTACTTTGCTGGAGAAAAAGATCAGCCATCTTCTATTCTGAATCAGCAGCTTGCAGAAGCTGGGACCCATCCAAGACTGAACTAAGCTATAAAAATTGTCTCAAGATCACTTAGGCACATAATTCTCCCAGGTTCTGTGTCACCTCAGTCACTTCTTTTTTTCAGCACACTCTTTCCTTCTAAAGCTGCCACTTAAACAAACTAAATAACACAGTATCTTCTTAGCTCTGCACATCTCCGTGAGTAACACTGGTCCTACATTCACACAATGAAGTTCATTTTTCCAGTCTCCCAGATAGATGCACACTGCAGTTGGCTAACAAAGGAGCAGGCTGGCATTGCAAAGGGTGTGTTAGCAGGGGAACGAACCTCAGCACTCGGTGTTGCTGCTCTGAGGTGCAGAGCAGGTGCTCTGTCATTGCACCTCATTGCTGCGAGCTTGGGTCACTCTTCACCAGAGAACTGATCAGGATAGTCAGGAAGAGCTAATCCTTCTCTTCACTCCTGTTGAAAGCAGCTCTAATACAAGGAGAACCATAAAAGTTGCGACTACAGCATTGCACAGAGATGCAAATGCATTACTGATAATACTACCTGAAAACCGAACAAGATCAAGGCAACAATCAAAAGAGCAAAATTCCATTTAGATTCTAAAAAGTCTATTTTCTTTACAAATTCCCGTTGTGTTAAACTCACTGATTTAAAATATTTTTTTTTTTTTTTTTTTTTTTTTTTTGTGGATCACTAATTTTGCTATCCCTGCTGTTGGTGCAAGGTCACTCCTAGGGAGTAGGAGGTATGTGAATGCAGAGTAGGCACAGTCCCCACCAAGGCTGTAGTCTGGTGAAGAAGATGAAATTTGGACAAATACCGCATTTTCTGTTGTGCAGTTGAGGTGGCTGCTGTGTCCATGGGATGGATAGGATGGATTGGTGGGATCTGTGAGGTGTTAAAGCACAGTGTAAGGCATCAGTGTGTCCTGCTGCTCACCTCAGCCCTGTGCCAGGGTTTCTTCTCCAGGGAGAGATGGCCACCATGTGTTCAAATAGGCCTCAACTCATGCTCATGTTGCCTCTGCTCATCAATGACACCAACACTGGCTTAGGCATTTTTTAAAAGGTGACTTATCGAACTGGGAAGTTGAAGAAAACCATTAAATGCTTTGTGTGAAAAGCACTGCAAAGCCTGGACTTGTGCTGCTGCAGCCTTGTGGCATTCACACTATTGGCAGTGTAAAGCAAGAAATGGTTGAGAAGACACAGGTAGCTCAAACCAGTCCTTTGTCATCACAACGAAAGCAGGGCTTCCTGCAGCTTTCCTGTGTTTTAGTCGCCTGTTTCATGGCAATGGTCTTTGTACTCTTATCTTGCCTGAGACCACTCCGTTTTTTCAGTTAGTTTTCCACTTTGGCTCAAGCACTCGATTGTTTTCACTGCAATTTCTCTCTGTACCTCTTGTTCAGGTGATTTTGGTATTGTGCACAGTAGCTGAAGGTGTTGAAGGACATCTATTGTTTTGTAGCCTTTCTTAGCTGACTTCACTTTTCCCAAGCACAGCTCTCATTTTTCTCAGTCTATTTCCTTGGATACCGCGAAAAACAATCTTTCCACTCTGTATAGTCAGTGAAAAATATCTTCAGTGGAAAATACTTATTTTTTGCACCACATGCAATATCACAGGAATTGTTTCACTAAAAAAAAATTTCCAGGTTGCCAAAATTGTAGTTGAAAGAAGGGGAGGAGTCAGGTTTAATGAATTTTAGCTTACCAAAAAGTTGAGGAGAAAAACTTTTTCAGTAAAACTTTTCAAATTGCCCTATCATTTTCAAGATAAATTTTTTATTGTCCTTTGAAACAATCTAATTCAGACATCAGACCAAACACTGGGAAAATGGAGAGAAAAAAAAATTAGAAAACTAAAAAGAAACAAACCACACAAGAATTGACAAACATTCTTCAGAAGAATTTCCAAAATTTCGAACATCTAGCCAGATTTTGTGTGACAGATTCACAATCTAAAACACTGCTTCTGATTCCAGAACAAAAGTACCTTCTACCACTTCCAATCCAGCCTTATAGTCAGATTACTGAACTAAACAACATGATTGCTTTCAGTGACCTAAGACAAATTAGAAAAACTTTTCTTGTCTTGTTCACTGTATGGTCCAATGAAACAAGGGCAGAACTTTTGTGGAATTTACTCCTCAGAGAGTGTTTTACAATGTACACTGTATTTCCTGTGCTTCCTAGGGGTCCTGTAGACAATGAGTTCAGATCCCCTTCAGAGAACAAAGAAGGACATGCAAATCCAGCATCTTCAAGGTGTAGTGTATCAGTAATTAATGGGCCTCGTATTTTGAGTGTAATTCTCTCTAAATTATTCATATCTCCACGTCAGCTTAAATGTAATTAAGTCTTATTCTGGACTGACGAGAGCCCAATCATTTTTATTAAAAATAAAGATATTTTAGAGCAATTATGTGTTAAAGCACAAGTTGATTTCTTAGAAGTTATTTCTGGCACAGATAAAGTTATCGCAGAATCACAGGATGGTTAAGGTTGGGAGGGACTGCTGGGGTTCATCTCATCCAACATCCCTGCTCAAGCAGAGTCCCCTAAAACACATCACTCAGGATTGTGTCCAGGCAGCTGATCTATTACCTCCCCATGCTATCCTTCCTGGGAATAATTGGTAGATACTGAACTTCACACAGAACTGAAGCACAGTGTTTTAGGTATAGAGGAACACCTCTGAGGTCAGGAATGACTCTTGTTTGATTGGGGTTAGGATCCGTGACAAGACCAGCATCAGCACAGTTTTGGGGTACCTCTTTGGGTAGAGGTGGTCGGAGGTCAGCTCATATCTCTTCAGAAACTTCAGCTTGTCCTGAAAATTTCCAGGGAATCTTCTAAACCCTAATAAGATGTCAGGAGGGATATTACAGCATCCCTTTCCAGCTTTCCTTTGAAAACATGGTAGGTGATGATGTTTATTGAAGTGAAGCTGAGGTGGAGGCATGAGTGGATGGAAATGCTCCTCTGCAGTTCGAAATATGACACGAATGCCCAGATGGTGTCCTTTTTTCCCCATAAGCCACCCAGGACAGGAGCCCTACAGCCACCCTGCTGCCTGTGGTGACCCTGGCCTGCCTTTCTCTGGCTTGCAGTACAGATGGGTCCAGGTGAGCCTTCCCTGGGTTCGTGCACAGCAATCTCACGGGTGCCGAAATGCTCACAACTGCTGTGCCTCTCCGAATCTCACTCCCACCTCTTCATGGATCTCTCCCTGAGAACTGGCACAGCCCCCTCAGCGATAGTGGTGCCTTTCCAGCACGTAGCAGCAGAGCTCTGATCCACCCACCAGCACGACATCGGCTCCTACGAGCAGAGTTGTGCAATAAACCAAACGTTCACTGTATCCGAAAAGCTCTTCTCTGCTCAGATTTCAGCTCAGTACTGTTTATTTTTATTCAACAACAAAAACAGATGTTTTGTGGTGTTTTTGCTTCTCCAGATGTACCATTGAAAGCGCTGTCAGCTGTTCAAAGTCACTGCTGATTTTTGGAGAGCAGAAAGAGCTGTGGGAAGTTAGCTATCTGGCAGTCAAAACTGAATTTTCTAGGTGCACAGTCTGCTTTTTTTCCCAATGGACACACCGTGATTAAGGATTCACTTAGGAGTTCTTCGGAGGGTCCCGGTGTGGCTCAGGCCCTCGGTGCAAACTGCACACATCTCAGCAAATTGGACCTTGGCGTGAGCAGAACGTGTGCTCACATACGGATCACAGCTGCCAAGACACACAAATTCTCTGTGTGATCGCTTGGATTTCTGGTCTCTCTCTCGTTGGGGAGGAAATGTCATGATCACATGGAGACTTAGCAGGAGAGGCCACTGTAAAAAACAAATAAAATGGAACCATATTTTCTGACTGGGAACAGAAACACAGTTTACTTTCAGATTTAAACTGCAATAGTGTTATTTCAAAGTACAAGTAATGTTACATTTTTCATACAAAGAAATAAGCAAAGGTGTTCTGTTTGCAGGGTTTTTTCTGGCTTGGTTTTGTCCAACAAAAGAAAAGGCCAAAAGGGTCTGACTAAATTCTGCTTTTGGATTTGTAGAGCAGTTTCCTCAAGTGAGCATATGTTGTTGTGATTCCACATTTAGCTCCATGCTCGAATCCCACTAATGTGTTGGACTGTATATGTTCAGCAAGGTGGAGGATATTTACCATAATTTGTAGCTGGTGTGAATCCATCACATCTCAAAAACATATATTTGGCTTTTAAACTTACATCTATAAGCTAGAAGATGATAATCCCGATAACTTGAAAAAACAGAGTGTAGTTACTTCCATACTCTTGCCTGAGGATCTGAAATCAATAGTGTGGTTTTTTAATTCAATTTACATGTATGTGTATTTAGACTCTTCCACTGAAACTTAGCAGTCTCACATGTCTTGTAAAGAACTGCTCTTAGAGGGGAACCTGATGAAGGCTTAATCCTGAAATTCACATCAATTATTTAATTCATATCTACACTGAACTGCAGACTGAAAACTTTCCTAATGCTAAAGCAAATAAGACCATTTCTGCTCTGCAGTGTGGATTTCTATTACATTTTCTGTATCATCACGGTCTGTGAAACTCATGTAAGCCAATATTGCCTCACAATTTCAGATGACTGTTTTCTTGGCTTCTATACTAACTGTATCAATCACATCTTTAATTTCATTACTGAAATAAATTCATTGCTTTTGGCCATACTGCTTTGAGGAAAGAGAGCTACAATTTGCAGGCTCAGCCCCAGACAGACTTCCCAGAGTTCTTCCTAGGTCAGGAGTTAGGAATACATGGCAGGAGTAGCCCCATACCTGACTTCAAAGCAGTTCATAGGGCAGATTGACTGGACTTCCACTTATTCTACAGAGATGTGGAAATAGCTTTGTCTTCTTCTAAACAAGAATAAAGCAATCCAGATGAAATGTCAAAGAAATACAAAATGGAAAAATACAGCATCATGGATATGGAGACTGACCTAGGGCTTCTTTTTAACTCTTTCTCTCTCAACACTGAAAGGGAGCCATGGATGACTTGATGCAGTGATGAACTTGATTGAAAAGGAGCAAATGTACAACTAAACGAGGAAATACTTTCTTTATGAGTGTTTCCTCCTAGAAAACACATCACCACAAATCATCATGGAGGCCAGAAGTTCCTAGGATTATGAGAGGCTATTTGCCTGGGTAATGAAACTGTTCAGAGTTACAAATAGAGGTTAAGAAAGTGATGGAAGAGAAACTTGGTTCCAGAAACAAGCCAGTTTCAGAGTGATGGAAGAGGCATTCCTCCTGAGTAGATCAGCCTAGATGTGCCTTACATGCTGAGCTACAGGCTCTTAGTTTACACTTGGCTGCTGTCAAACAGTCTTATCAAACTGTAAACTCTTGGTTTCATTCAAGTTTTACAATTGTGATAGGAGAATTAAGTGTTTGTAAAGAAACTCAGGACACGGTTAGACTGTTCTTGATCTGTATCTCTTGTCACAGTGAACAAAGAGCATTCTTACTGAAGAATGTGTGTGCCACCAGAAAAGACAGTCAGCTACGCTCATCATTTCTGAGAAACCTTTGTCTAGACTCTTTTCAAAAACCTTCAGTAACAACCAGTGTCAACAAGCAGTCTATCCCACATCTGCTCTGCCCTCACACTGAAGAGCCTTTTCATAACATGTTAGTGAGCATCTCTGCTGCTACACCCTAAGTAATTTCTCACTTTCAGTATGTAGAAGTTTCAGTTCTTATTCTCCCTACTGCAGGCTAGTCTGTATTTGAATGTTGTTACTGTGCTGTTCCTGCCTTCAACCTGCCCTTACAACATAACCATTCTGTTCAGTCTCTTTTCCTGGGCTATGCAAAGCAGAGTGCTTCTCATGATGTTCCTCATGAATCAGTTTGTGTGGCTTATTTGTACAGTGCTTGCCTCCTCATGAAGCCTCTGCAATCACTCTGAGATTTTTCAAGTTCAAAACCAAAACCTGCTCATTTAATCTCACAAAACTTCAGCATGACAAATGACTAACCTGTAAATCACCCTTGGTGTAAACCTGACTCAAAACAAAGAGTTTCTTTACTATCTCCTGCTTGTGAATCAGGGGCACACCAAGGAAATAGTTTTGCAGCAGAAACAGCATAATTTTTTTTAAGGAAAACCACTCCACCAGCTGTTTCCTTTGCTGTCTTACTCCTCATCTCTGTTCCAAACACGGTCTCAAGCTGATCATGTTATTACTAGAAAGATTTCGGTATGTTTATTTTTGTCATTTTAAATGGTACGTTATCTAAAGATTTTAATTTACCAGAGAAGCTGAGTTCTTTTAAAACTCTTTTTCAATAAATGATCATCTTATCAACATTGGCCCATTATAATGACATTTACTACATTTCATTACAGTAAAACTTTCAAAGAGTGGAGAAAACAAGGGTTGATGGATGCTAAGCTAAGTAAAGGTTATAACATTCCTGTATTTTATCAGAACACAGCAAACACAAACCAGTATTTTCTGTTGTTCCCTTCCTGGTGAGAGAGCCTTTGGAGAAGTGAATTTCAAAATGTTCTTCCGTCCATGTGCATTGAAAATATTTAAACATGAGAAATTCAACAAACTTAAAATCTCATTTTCCCAATGTAGTTTCTTCTCTTTAGATAATATTTGCAGTGGTAGTAGTATTTACATTATGCCCACTACACATCTAGGGAGAGGTGCTATCTGGATAAGAGGATAATCATAGAATCAAAAAATCATAGGATCTTAGAGATAATCTCATTCCAGCCCCGTGCCATGGGCAGGGACACCTTTCATTAGGTTGCTCAGAGCTCGATCCAGCCTGTCCTTGAACACTTCCATGGATGGAGCATCCACAGCAACTCTGGGCAACTTCTGCCAGTGCCTCACCACCCTCACAGTCAAACATTTCTTCCTAATATCTAATCTAATTGTCTCCTCTTCTAGTTTCAAACCATCCCCCTTGTTCTATCCCTATCTGCCTGGGTAAAAAGTCACTCTCCTTCTTTTGTATAAGCTCCCTTTAAGTACTGAAAGACTGCAGTGAGCAGGAATGGAGCAATGCTTCTCTTTACAATGCAGGTGTTGGCAAATATGATAGCAGTAGTGGTAATAATAATAATACTAACAATAATAATAGAAATAATAGTAATAATAATGATGATGATAATAACAATAAGCACCCAAAGAATCAGATATCAGAGAGGGGTCCGATGTGAGATCCAATATTACGTTCTGTGCAGGCAGCAAATTAAGGACATCAAGTGAGCACATGCTATACCATGGTCTGTTGTGGTCTATGCACTGTTCAGATGTACAGAGATGAGTGACAGTGAGAGCAGGAGGAAACATGAGGCCTTTGGCCATTCTTGCCTGCTGAACTGGCTTGGAATCCTTTTTGTTGCTTCTTCCTGCTTAAGAGCTCCAAAAGAAAGAAAAAAAACTCCAAACAGTAAATGTACAACTACAATAATTAAGGAATAAACCACTATTTAGAAAAATCTATTTTCCCTAATGACCTAGAAAGCAGATAGAAACATCTACTATTAAGCCAGTCTTTGATATCTTAGCTGGGGTTTTTTCTCACTCCAAGCTTGCATTATTATCTGAGAAGTGGTCATTTATTCAAGTGACAGGGGAATTGTGAGAGACTCAGACTTTAAGTTTGCTTCAGCTAAATACCTAAAGATTTAGATAATTATTTAAAGCTTGTCCAAATGATTCGAACCTATTCAGTCAGCACCCCTGGCTGGAGATCCCACAAGTATATGGAGGTTGTCTTGTAAGATGTCCAGTGCTTCCTGTTTCTGGCTAATATTTTGGCCTTTGTCTGTTCCAGTCTCGGTATTTTGGCTTTTATCAGTTCCTGTCTAGGTATTTTGGCTTCCCTTGGTTTCTGTCCTAGCTGGAAACCAAAAGTGCGGTTGCATGTTATAATGAGAAATAGTGAATAATATAGCTAAACTGAATATTTCATATCCTAAAAGTTTGATTAATGTTCAGATTTAAAAATGAGGAATAATTTGGTTACCCCTTGGGTTTTTTTTTTTCAAAACTCATATGTTTCTCCTTGCCATAAAGGCTCTCAGAACATTATTTATTGCTAATTTGTGACAGCCATGCTACATGACTTAGCACTGTACATTTTTTGATGATTAAACCTCCCAAAAGATGACATTGAAATCAGTTAAATTTTTCTAAGAAAGCAATCAATCCATGTCTTCAAGGGGGAAAAAATGAACAGGAAAAAAATGGGTCAAGCAAGTTCCTACATGAATTTTTTAGGATAATTAGTGGGCTAGAATTTCCTTGCAACAAGTGGGTATTTTCCAGCTGGCCATGGGCAGCAGTGATTTCAGATCCAGCATGTCTGATGAGTTTCTAATGAAATCCAAACAATGTCTGCCCTGCCTCTTTCAAAACAGAGAATTCTGTGCTAAAACCCTGGAAAGCTCTAAGGCATGAACTCTTCTGTGTCAGCTTGGAGGTTTGCAAAGGTTTGCAAGAAAAGAGCTTCTCAATGGATCCAACATAATGGCCCTCAGAAGCGCTTGTTCTTCTCACCACACTTGGACACATATTCTCCAAAAACACCCAATTCAGCTCAAAATGAAGCCTGGCTCGTAGGCTCTCACATCAAAAATCCAAAAGCTGGTGAACCCTAGTGACTCTGGAAAGGTTCTTGGGAGCATCAAAGCGCAGGCCATCTCAGATCTTGGGAGCTCCCTTCAGTGAGGGGTGACCAAGTAAATAAGCAAAGAGATGAGGGGTTTAGAAATAAATCATATTATAGTGAAAGTGCTGCAAGAGCCTGTGGAGTCAGGTTTTTTCTAATATTTATAATAGCATTTCCATAAATTTAAAGACCAGCTGCAAAGCTTTGGGAATGGACAAGTAAACCAATAAAACGAGCCTAAGTACTCATGTGAGGCCACCCAGGTTCATTCCCTCAGTATTTACCGAAGTAAATGTGGGATGCAGGAGGACATGTGCCTTCCCAGAATTGTGTCCTGTCTCAAACAAGGATTTCAGGCACCTTTCAATGCCAGCTGCATGGCTTGGAAGCTCTGGGCGGAGCAGGGGGTGAGATGGAAGGAATAGCTGTGCTTCTCAAGGCGGCAGAAGCTGATGTCTCACAGGAGAAGGGAAGCAAGGCAAGACACAGGCAAACAAGTCCAGCCCGTGGTGGCACCTTACTTCCGTGATGGCAGCAGATCCCAACTCCTTCCAAATTGCCAGCAGCCGTGGAAACCACTCCTTTTGTGGTGGTTCCTGGCAGAGCAGCAGCTCCCAACTCTCCAGAGATCCCCCACTGCACCCTGAGCACTGTTCTATGTGAATACAGTTCCTCTGCTGCAAGTCACTCTTCAAGGGCCAACAACATCATAATCTCGGGAAATTTGCTAAAGTCGGGAGGTAGCAGTACCCCTAGCCCAAGGCATGGTTGTTTTCCTAAAGAAAAATGGCCAGAAATTCAAAAATTCACAGTTTTTCCTTTTTTTTTTTTAGCAAGGATAAAAACCCATGTGATAGTCAAAATGCAGGAGCTTTGCTCTGGCTCTAAGATAAGTAGCTATTTATCTGTGAGTTGTCTGGTAGTATGAACAATAATATTCATACACTGAAAGGCAGTCAAATACTACAAAATGGGAATTTGGCTTCCAGTGAATGGCTCTGTTCTGACTGCCAGGAAGTCAGGACACCACTGCAAAGCCAGGTGGTGTAAAATTCAGTGCAGGGGGAATGCATACTGATATTTAGTTATCATGACCCCTTCATTGGAGAACTGAGGTCTTGGCAATGGAAAATAATTTTCTGGAAGGAATGAAATCTCTCTGGGGAATTAATCTGCCCTGTGCAGTTATGTGTGCATTCTCATGCTACTGGTGTCAGTGAAGGAGAGAAATGAACTGTTCACTGAAAGTTGTCTGGATTCTTCTTTGCAATGATTCATCATCTCCTAAGGTGACAGGTATTCGATTCCTTTTGCCATCCTTCTCCTTTAAAGGTTTTCATGTATATGAAGAAAAAAGAAAAAGGAAGAAAAACTATAATCATTCAAGTGAAAATCTGAGTAAGCAAATGCATTTGGCTCTCACATGCATGGAAAGTTTATTCTGGAGCCAGAGGTGGTTACTGTGACCATAATTTTACGCAGACAGTTACAAGCAGTTATCTTGGTGGGTTCATACCATTTCAATGTGAAGTACTTTAGTGTTTTACTTTTTAGCATTTTTCAGTAAATAAAGCAGAATGAACTCCAATGGTACATGCTGCCAACTACTTTCCCAAGCACTGCTCTTTACCGGGGATAATTTATAATGATCAAAGATAAACTAAAGTATTAGGCTTGAAGAAATATGGCTTCAAGTTTAAAAGTTCATTTTATGAGGTAGATAATATTTAATTCTTTTTTCAGGCCTCGTAAATTTGATTGCTTTTTCCTTAGTTCTTTAATTGTTAGAAAGGCAGAAAGTTCAGAAACACAGGGGGTTTTTCTATTCCCAGGAGTTTCTGGTCATTGCTCCATTTAGCTACAAGAGCACAGACCAGTCTTTATGGACACTGAGGATATATGACTGACCATTGCATTTGTATTGGGAAAGACCTATTTAACAATTGCCTGCCAAGACAGAATCTGAGCACATGGGAACTTGTCCTCCCTCTTTCAGGAAGAGCAGAGTGTCCCACCCACTCAATACTGGTTGCTTAAAACAAGCACAAGGTGAAAGATGGGCACAGTTATTGTTTTTACAGTACTAAATTGGTGCCAGGCACAAGGCAAAGGAAGCCCTTGAGTGATAGCAGGAAGGCAAAGGGCAAAAGCCAGAGTTTGTGTTCTCACATGCAACCCCCCACCAACTTCCCACAATGGATATTTGGGAAGAGGTGTGCCCATGCATATACCCTCGCGTTTGGTCTCTGTTCACTGCTCTGGAGTTGTGGTGTCAGTACGTGGAAAGGCAAAATACTCCTCTCTGCCTGCAAGTGGTGAAGATTACACTTACGCACCCTCTTGTGTGCAACACATTCCTTTAAGACACATAGGTTCAAAATACGGAATCCTGGATCACTCCGCCTTTGCATGTTTTAATTAATTATTCATAAAATACAGTTGTATTAAAAGACATTTTCCTAACCTCTTTTTGAGTGAACTCATGTGTTTTTAATGTCCTCTTAAATGATGCATTAGTACAAGGAGGGCATGAAGAGTTCAACATTATTTTTTCTGATTAAGAAGACACAGCAGAAAAATTAAAAACCCAGATATTTCAGATTTTTGGTCCTGTTTGCACCATATTTAATACTAAAATGCAATGTAAAACATATAGGCTTTATATTTCAGCAGAATTGAATTTCAAGGCTCAAGACGCCTGGTAGGGGCACAGTGGCTGTTAAATGGAGAACATCCATGGCTTTCTGGGTATTCCAGAATAAAAGCTGCAAAAATAAAGTGCTTAACCTTACACTATTCTATGCATATCACGATCATTTTGTGGTTATATAATAAGTTACCTCATGGTTAGGAACTCAAAACTGAGATGGAACTAATAAAAGTAGGGTAAAGCAAACCACAATTTCACTCTTTACACATTAATAAAAAAGAAGTAAAATCCTGAAAAATATCAATGGAAGGTAAATTCAGCCCCGTTGTGATCTCTTTAGACTGTGAGTTGGAAAGTTGTGTTTGCAGGAGGTATATTACTCATAATTTTTAGCAGACCAGATTTACTGATTTTTTGTGCGACTCTGTGCTGTGCACAAGATGACAGAATGGGTCAATCACCCCTCCCTGCAGGAGGGTGGATGCAGGGAGAGGAATGAAGGTGGGATTACTTCTGTCCAAGACCTTGGCTTCTAAACACTCCAGGGGGATGCATTTTTCCTGCTGCTGCTTCAATGCAACACTTCTAATCTTTCGCTTTTATTTCGCAGCGCCTTTGGAATCTGCCTGTTAATTGGCAGCTCCAACTTCAGTCTTGCAGCACATTAACAGTGAGCTCATTAGTGGCCAAGTAGCTGTGAAACAGTGTCTACACCATGCAAGCTCAGAAAACATCGCAGCATCCTCTGAGGATGTCTGCTTCTAAAAATTTTTCCTTGAATTGAAGCCAAGACTTACACCTTTGGGAGGTCAGGGATCTGTTATTGTACTGCAAGAAGTAATATGATCCAGAAGAAGACTTTCTCTCTCCCACACTGAGAGGGCAATAATTTATAACTTCTTGCATTTGTAACTGGCTACAAAATGTGAAAAATCAAAAAAAGTTGATGTTTTTTCTGATTAACATAATATTGTTCTACACTGTCCCAACCTGATTCCATAAAATATTCACAACTTCGCATTGGTGATGGAGTAAGTCAATGGAGCTTCCCACTGTCACTATTCCTATCTTCTTTCTAGGTAGCTGTGGAGAATGTTTTATTGTTCAAATAGCATTCAAAGTAAAGGTATGTGTATATACCTTTATATCTTCGCTTTCCTGAGAGTTTGGGGGGAGGGGGGGGAGGTGTGTGTGCCTTCATATATTTGCGTGCACACGAGCACCAGGGAGGACAGGAGGGTGGAGGTGAAAGAAAGAGAGTGAGGTTATGAGGTTAGTTAGATCAACAATTAGTGACAAGAGCTCTTGTGGCACCTGTGACAACCAAGATGGATCAGGTATTTTGGAGCACAGAAATGCAAGGCATTTGGCAGCCTCTGATCTCCTAATTCAATTGATTCTTTTCCAAGAGTTTTTTAAACTGATGACCTTTCCAAACCTAATTAGATGGTAGGAATCATACAGAGGACACTGGAGAATTTTAATAAAAGGAATCGAAATGTTTCTTCATCTTCACAACCTGGGATTTATGAGGGAATTGCACTGGCTTTGTAGCAATGTAAAATAAATAGGCATTAGATGATGACAGGGAAAATAGAATTGCTGCCAAAGCTAAAAACAGCTTGGCAAAAGAAGAAAGAACTACTACATAGTCAGTCATTCTTTACTGTACAAACCTTTTCATAAGGCACAGAAAAGAGATATACAGAAATAATGGACCCTTACTAAAAGATGAAAAGGACTTTCTATAGCTTACATTTTTCACCAGCAAGGGCTAAGATGCATCTCTGCTGCTACAAAATCTTATTGTTCTCTTTCGCCATTCAGAAAACTGATTACAGCTCACAAAGAGCATTTGCTGCCTGAACTTTTAACATCAGAAATAAATAACTGAAACAAGAGGTCAGGAAGAGAACAGAGTTGTTATGAGCATAAATACATTAAAGACGTATCAGTCAAACTCCATTCTCGTATATTTTCTTTTTAACTGTGCCTTGCTGAACTAGGCAGAGCGGTTTTTCATGCTGTGAACTTCTTGTAAAATTGTTTCCATTCATACTCAAAAGCTTTCAATATTTCAATATTGAAAGAAATTGGAGTTGGAAGAAGCCCCCTTCTTCATGTTCTAAGATATTTCCAGTACAATTTTATCTTTTCTTCATCCAGGTATAATCTAGGAACAATTCTGTATAATTATCAGCAAATAGAATCACTAGAAATAACTTCATCCAACCTTGTACTTCCTTCTTCTGGCTTAAATCATAAGATAAGAGGTGCAAGTGTTGGTGAGCATCACAAGAAAGACAGCACATACATAGCTTGTCCCTCTTGCTTTTAGAGGGGCCTGAGAGGTATGTGGAAAGCAGGTGGTGTATTTATCACTTTGAATCTGTCCCACACACCAGGCAGTTCCAAGCAAAATTTAAAACATGGTAGAAGGCTCAAAGATCAGTAAATACCCAGAGTTTTAGTGAAAACTGTCGATTTAGCAGAGGAGGTACCAAGTCTATACTGTGGAGTATCATCTCACTGGTGGAGAGACGATCAGACAACCATCAGGTGTTGGGTTTTCTGCCCAGGCAAAGCCGGGGGATGGTCACTGCCTGCAGACTTCAGGACTACCTTCAGTGTCCTTGTCTTGTGGCCAGAAAGGCATCACAGACACTCAGAACAGCGCTTGAGGCACTGGAATGTGACACTATTTAAAGAAAAAAATACTGCAAAAAATCTTTCCATTCAATTTGTCTTTCCCCACTGTCTCTTGTGGAAATAATTTGAGGCAGCAACATTTCAGTCATTGCCAACACTCACTGTTGCATTTTAATAACATATGTAAAAGACATAAAGGAAGGTTTAAGGCAGAGAGAAGAGGAGTCATCTTTTCTGAGGTGGGAAACGGCAAGTAAAACGAAAGAATGTGGCAGTACAAGGTGTGGGAACACAGATCATTATATAAAATGTGTGGGTAAAATCTAGGTCTACTGAAGTCAAAGATTTTGTCATTAACCACAGTATATCTGGGACTTTATCTGATATAAAGATGGCAAAGCTGGAAGCAAACCTCAGTGAACAAGAAGTGCATAGCTTTAACTATTAACCAAACTAGCTTAAGTTCTTGGAAACAACCTATTTAACCACTTCAGGATTCCTACTCTGATTGTCTTTTCTTTAAAATTGCCTGCTTCATTCCATTATTTATGTTTTAAAAGAAAAAGAGATCCTCCTGAAAACAATAAAAGCTTTTCTCACAGAAGACCAGAGGAATATATATGGCCTGGTTTTGGAAACAAGGACAAATGCCCTAAGCAGAGCCCAGCAGCTGTTAATATAGAGGAGCTGTTAAAGTGGATCTCCTGGTATTACATTGCAAGTTGTCATTTTCTGAAGTAGTGGAGGCATCTATTGATGTAATGGTCTCAGGAGACAGGGGGGCTTAAGTAGTTTTTTGAGACGTGAGGGTATTGACCTGACCTACTCACAGCACTTGAATTGTTGGGAATGTTGATTCATGATTTTACAAAGACCTCACTATTCTTATTCTCCAGAGTGATTATACACCTGACAAATGGTAAAAGCAACATTACTGGACCTCAGAGAGTTATTTTACTTTTAATGCATGCCATTATTAAGCCTGATAGCTTCTCTTATTGCTGTTTTGATAGCTGCCTGCTGTTTAAATGAAAGCACCACGTTTCCTGACAGCTCATGCACAGGTGGCCCTAGTCTCATTCTAAACAAGTTGAGGAGAAATCAGTCTTGGTCAGGATGGGGGTAGAAGAGAGGTGTCAGTCCATGTCATCCCGAGTTTAAACAGAGAATTTCACCTTGTCACAGGAAGAATGAAGGAAAAGGGCCCAGGAGAGGATGCTGCCAGGCACTCCCATCTCACCAGTGTGCTTGGTATAGGGCCATCTCTGCTGAGCCTTATGGTGTCAAGACAACACAGCCCCATTGTACCCTTTGTCTGATATCCTATAGGTGCAGGGATTTAATGTGAAAAGCACTGACACCATTATTTATGATGTCTTTATGCAAACCATGGTCAGAAAAAGGGATTAAACTATTCCCATAGCTGAGTCGCTCTTCCCAACTATGTCAGGAAAGCCCATTTCATGTGCCCATGCCACTGCAAGAATTAATAGTGACTAGAAGTGCCCAGCACTAGGGGACAGGCCCTGCTCGCATTCATACTTCATTGCAAACATAATGAAGGTTTGGCAATGGCAAGGGAGAATTGTCCCTTGATTTGTAAACAAGTACATACACAGTTTTAAATATTTGGTTTTAATTTCAAGGTCTCTCTGGGCTCCACTAAAGAACCACAAAGCAAGCTTTGACCGTTTGAGGGCTCTTTTGGGTTAGGCAGTCTTTCTAAGAGAGTTATGAGGCTTTGGCTGGAACAGTCAGTAGAAGCTGCTTCTCACCGAAGATGCTCTGCCCTCAGGAGTACCATCCCCACTATAATTCTGAAGAACAAGCTCTCCATTAACAGGTATTTATCCCCTACCAAATTCTCAACAGTTGGAAAAATGCAGCCCACAGACAGCAATCTGAGCTCCAGGGAGGAAAAACACCCTTTCTCTTGCAGTCCACTCTCCTGGGAAACATTTGCTATTTGCCATTGGAATCACACTTCAGTGATACCAAGTATCCCTACTGAATCTTCAGGAAGCCTGGGCCCCCACCTCTTCTACTTTGAGTTGCTGTGCTGCTCCAGCTGATTGTTTTAACTTTGTGGCATTTAAGCTAAGTATATTCCAGTGGGCAGATTGCCCCCCATGAGCCTCAGACAAAGATTGTGTGTAGATTAGAGAGCATTTGAATTCTCTCTGGACACTTGTAGACTTAGGCCCCTGACAACCTGGATCTGAGATACTGATCCCATGAGGAGAGCTGTGGTGCCAATCCCCCATAAACGCAATCGTGCTCCAGGGTTTTTTGCCTTGTTAATCCCTGCTTCCCCAAAACTGTGGGAATTAACTGAGCTGAACAGATCCATCAGGAACAGAGAAAGGTTCTTTTTCAGGTGTTTATTTAGCATCTCCCCATCACTGTCCCACCACAAACACAGTTCTGACCTTTCTTTATTTCACAAAGCAAAATCTTACTAAGCCTCTTACTTACAGCAGCCTCCACACACCTGTGAAGTTCAAGGGTGTGGCTTTGGCCTCAACTCTAGTTATGGCTTAGGGTTGTATTAGTTGATTATTTGCTACAGCTTTCTGCTTTTCTGGCTTGGATGAGAGCAAAAGCAGCAAAAGCCACTGGAAATAAGTTCATCCTCAGAGAATTTTTGGCCCAGAGAGAAACAGGGAGTACTAGAAAGCCAGTGAGTAAACCTGGAGAGGTTTGATACTAGCCTTTTGTAAAAAGTCTGTGGATAATTTTTTACCTTATTTAGAATGGTTACAAATTTTGAGAAACTTTCCTGGGTGCATACACTTAACTTTGGCTTAAGGTTTTGTAAAAAGGAGAAGTGTTTTTCCTGTAATATGTATTCGGTAGCTGGTAGGATCAGCTGTGTGACCAGTTTGACAATTCCCAAGTCCTCTCATAAGGAGGCGGTGGTACATTGATGGGTTCCCTCTTTGTAAAAAATTAATTTGAGAAAACCTCTTAAAACCCCCCTAAAACCCTGTTAACAAAAGGTGAGAGTTCACTCTCAAAAAGGCAAAGTAAGGTAGCATTTATAAAAAAGCTTTTTCACAATGATTTAATTCTGTTCTCAGTGAAGATGACATAAAATTGCTAGTGCCTTTAAAGTGTGCAAAATTAGAATATCACTAACTGTCTTTGATAATCCTACCCCAAACATATTCCTACTGGGTAACAGCTGTACACTCATTGCTTCACTTTAAAAACATTGGAAAAAATACAGATGAAAGAGGCTTTTTGCCTTAGCACTTGCACCCGTCGGCTGAAGCCAAGGTGCCACTGCAGGAGATGGAAGGAAGAATGACATTTCCTGCTCTGAGAGCTGGCATTTTAAGCAGTCAAGACCAACAACCAGTGAGAAGACGGTTCCCTCATGGCAATTTCGCAGGCCAGTGTTGATGCTGAATCAAAATCCAAAGCCCCTCATGTGCCTAGTCCAGAGACTTCTCAGTGGCCAGCCCAGGGAGCTACCTCACTGCTCCTGACTACTGTGAGAAGAAAATTTTTCTCTTTTGCCTCAGGGTATTCAGTAAAAGTAAATGTACAGAAACCAAACAAGGATTACTGTAGTTCTTTACATGACCTCATTTATAATGGAAGATAGCCTTGCTGTAAAAGCCTTTTCCTTCATTTTTATTGCAAAAAATGTAGTAAAATAGGGTTTTCCACCATCTTTGAAGGCTGAATACTTTAGAAGCTGAAGAAAAACCTTTTTGCCATATCTTTCCAAAACATGGGAATCACCCATTTGGGGTTTTCTATTTACCTCAAAGGGTTACTTTTGCCAAGATACCTGGTTCTCCTGTAAGGTACACAGGTACTTTGGGAAGGACTCCCTAGAGCTCTTGTTCAAACTGCTTATGTTTCCTCCATAGAGATCAGAGGATTTTCAGGCTGCATGAGGATCTCTTCTTGTGAGTTTCCCTTTGATATTTGGCCTTCTGCAGGAACTGGAGGTCTTACTGCCTTTTGTTTATTTTGAAACCAGGCTCGGGGACTGATTCTGACCTGTCTGACACCAAGGTAAATCAGGAAAGCCACGACGAAGAGAGGCAGTGCTTTCATGGAGAAGGACCAGAAGTGTGCTCTAAATCTGATTCACCCTAGCCATAATATATTGAGAAGTCACAGATCATGCTGAGAAGCCCAAAAAAAAAGACCTGGAGCGAAAATGGATTTTTTTAAGAGTTTCGGATTTGCAGAGGAAGCTTGGTGAGAAGTACATAGAACCAGCTACACGTGCATGCGTGTTGCAATAGCCTGGGACAGCAGCTCTGCCAGGCACAGAGGGACTGCTGTCCTGGGGGTGTCTGCTCAGTGGGCAGGGATTTCAGCTCACACATCACCTCCTTGGCTACACCCACACCAGCAAAGCAAGCAGGGCCAGCACACAGACTTGGGCACTGTTGCACAGCTATCTCTGCTGATTCACTGCTGGCGTGCTGCGCTGCCCAGGAAACCCCGTAGTAAATACACTCCCTTCTATATCTGTATTGTTAGGTTGTCCTGTGCTATCTAGCATTCCTGGGCACTGTTCAAGGGAGAGCATAAGGCAGGGACTGTTCCCAGAAGTCAGCATAGATGAGTCCATGATGTTGAGGAGAGGTAAAGAGAGTTTAGCCATATGGATGCAAGCCAGTCCCTTTGCTCGCTTTCTTGCTGCCTGTGCTATGTGGTAGATGTTTTTATTATCCAAGAGAAAATTTCACAGGTGTAACACCCTAGACACCGTGAGGTAGTGATCCGTACCGATTCTGTCATTAGGTCATTAGCAGTTCTTAATAAACATTGCCTTTTATATTTTAAATAGGGTCACTTTTGTTTGACAGAAAATGCTCTCCTTGGCTGCATGTAAACCTCATTACTAATAGCTAAGCTTCCTTTTTTTTTTTTTTTTTCCTGAAAGTATGCAGCTGTTTCAATTGTTGTTAGGCCTGCATTTGGGGATTAGCACTTTTATTTCTGATTAAAATATCTACACGGTAATGTCATTGAAGCAATTGTTCCAAAGTAAATGCATTGGTTGTGGTTTTCATTATCAGGATAATCTTGGTCTCTCCCTCACACCCAAGCAGTGAAATCCTTCCCCTCTCTAGCAGTATAAAACCGCACCAATGTGCACAGCCGATTTTAAACAATTTGCTGCTCACTACCCATTAAACCATTTTACAAACAACAATGAAACAGGAAATAACAGAGCATGCCCTTTGAATCAATACTCAGGATAAAAAACTCTGAGTTTCTTTGCAGTCCATAAACTGCTGCAGCTGTGTGTTCGCAGTTTATGGCATTTTAAGAACCGTGCCCCTCAGCAAAATTAAAACTTCCTCGGCAGTCGGGGACCTGTTGCAGCTCCATGGGCTCTCCTGTCCTGTGGAGGTGGCAGAGGAGCCCCAATTTGCTACAGGATGCCAAAACCCAAGGTAGCTCCCCTGCTGAAGGGAAGCCCTTCCAGCCCAGGAGAAATATGGAACTTTTATTTTCCCTCTGCTGTAAATACGAATAAATCAGAGGAGAAGCTGATGATACTGATGCTGCAAAGATGAACCTTGCAGTGGGAGGAGGCCCCTCCTGGGCTGGGAATGGTGGAGGAGTACTGCCACCTCTTGGCTTGTTCCTACAATGTCCATGTCCAGGGGAGGACCGTGCCGTCATCCAGACCACAAGCAGCACCTAGTGTTGTCTCCTAACCTAGTAGAGGGAAAAAAAATTTAAAATGTCTGGTTTCTTCCATAGTTAAATAGCACTTGCACATGTGAACTTTTACTAATGTTCACTGGTTTGGTTTCCCATCTGCTATGTCTGGGGCACTGTCCTTACAAAGGTGCCAGAAAAACACTTTAAGAATCATTATCGCACAGCAAGACCAAGCAGCAAACTCAGCTGATGTAAAGCAATCCCTCCAGCCTTTCAGTGCTGGCTTATCCCAAGGCAATGACATTCGTGGGGAGATTTATGGTATTTTGCTATATGATGATGGAGCCCTTCCAAAGGAATAAATTACATATCAGTGTTGCACTGACTCTAGGCAGGTAATGATAGTCTCAGAGGGGACCCAACAACATCTTGCAAACAGCTGTGGTCATTTGTGTGAGTGCCAATTAACCTGTGGTGGTCCAGGAGATGAGGAGGGCTCAATCTTCGTTTCTGGAAGTCAAGACAGTTTTGAGAGGGGGTGTTTCCAGACACTGGCAGAGGAACTTCTCATGTTTTTCATGGAAAATAGAAACTCTACAGTGCTCTGTGCTGTTCTGCAAGCCATCAGCTGTCCAGCCCCAATTGGTTTCACCATGTGCAGGGAAGACAGTAGGGCAGGAGCACAGTGATGAAGGCTCATTTTTCTTTTTGCCATTGCCTCAGAGAACATCTTTGAGTCTGGTTTTATGCATATGCTCCAGCATAAATACCATATCCCCTGGTATTGAAAATCTGGCCACCTCCCTAAGGATCCTTGAGATGTACAGTCAGAAGAGTTGTAGCTATTTTCGAGAGCCTCTTTGTCCAGACAGCTCCGTGCCTTGGGTCTCCAGCATGCCCAGGTCCTTCTGCTTAAAATCTGCTGTTTGCTTTGTGCCTGGCAGGAGAAAACCATCATTGATTACTTAATCTGGGGGTGTCTATGCTTATCAGTCACTCAAAACACCTTTCTGAAGAGAGCTGGAAAATGGAATTAGAGTTGATTGGTGGGATTTTTTTAAATAAGAGAACCCATATTGATTATTAAATAGTATAGAGCAAAGGTTTAAGCACTTTCCTTTTATTATTTTGGTTTTAGTTTTTCTGATCATTGGCAAAACCGTCGGGAGGGGTTTTGGTTTTGCAGGACTCCCAGAGTCGCTTGGCTTTTTCCCTTCCTTTAGTTTACAGTATTATAAAAACCTGATCCCTGTGACTGTAAACAGGAAAAAAAAAGCATGAGTGTGTTGGGAAATGCAATAATAGTTTGTCAGAAAAAGCAAGAAAACTGTATCTAGAAGGGCCAGAGATATTTGCCTACCAAAACTGCCATGACAATGAAACTTTCCAAGAGGACAAGTACTTACCAGAGTGGCAATTACAGTGCTGCATGTCCACAGCTCTATAATGAAGTAGGAATGTCTTTGCAATCCCTTGTTTCTCAGAAATCATCCTTCTTATTCCTGAGATGTTTTATGGTAGCACAACCTAATAGCAGATTTCCCTGTTTGTTTTATCTGTTTGTATAAATAAAATTTGACTTCATAAAATATTTCTATATTCCACTCCAACTTACAGAATAATTATAGCATTAAAAACTAAACTTTTGCAGGAGCAGCTCTCATATGTTGTAGAATCACTTGGCTTTGTGGTGCTGTGAAACATCCTCAGTCTGCATGGATGCAGAACATGTTTAACCAATTCTTCCAATATAAATATTTTGCAATAAAGAATGAGGCCAGACTTTCATGTTTATGTGTCAGACATAGATCCATGCTGTATCCTGCCAAGCTTTTGTAGCACTTAAATATATGTACGTATCTATCTATATATATAGATACATATGTCTTAATATTACTAATTACCTGATGAAATATTCTTCCACTTCCTGTTCTCCCCCCTCAGGGCAGCTGTTTATAGCATGTACTGTGGTGAGGGAGGGCACGCAGTTCAGACTTAGGAACAGGGTGTAATCAAGGCAGCTGTAAAAAAAATTTCACTTTGTAAAGGTTTCTCAGGTTTAATTGAGCTCGTAACAGGCACAGTAAAATGTGATGGTGATGTGATTGACAAAATTTGACTGTATCTTTCTGTATGAAATCCTGAAGTAAAGTGTATTTCGTTTCAAGGCAGATTAATTTTGACTCCTGTTTCACTCCTCCTTTGAAAGTATCAAGAGAACTGGGAAAAGAGTTCTGAAAAGCTGCAGTGTTTGTACTTTACCTTTCATTTCGGGAACTAAACTTTGGTCTTCTCTACTCAGATGTATGGTTACTTCTTTTAATAACAGAGGCTTCATCAATACTCAGGCTGATGAAAGTAACATGATGGCCTCACCTACCAACTTCAGAAGGATTCTGTGATAATTTCATTTTTATGACATACTGTATTAGTTAAAAGAAAACTTCATTCTCTTAAATATAAAATTTTGAAAGTTTTTCACTGCCTAATTAAGGAGTCACAACTCTAGAGAAGATATTCACTCACAGCTGCCAGTATGTACTGTCACTCTTTAGCCCAACCACCTGAGTAACTTTTACTTCTTTCACTAGGCAAAGGGAGCTCCTCTCCACCAATATGCTTATGTACACACACCTCTCTCTGCCTGACTCAGGTTATTAAAACCAGAATAATTTTCATTTATAGATGTGTTTTTCTGCCACTTTGGGCTTTTGCATCCCACTGAGCCTGAGAAGGAAATCCACAGTCAGGAGTCTCTGTGGCCAGGGAGTTCACCTGGCCCTGGTGCACTGTCGGGGAGGAAACCTGGCAAGGAGCAGGGTGTGCATGGATCCCACAGCAGCACCTTCCTCACTCATTGGGACCCCTGGTGGAAAATCTGCAGTCTGCACACGAAGGAGAAAAACGCCCTAAAGAGGTAATTTCATTTTTCTTTGCAGAGTTGCTGTCGGCTGTTAAGGTTCAGGCATCCCTTGCTGTGTGCCTCCTTCTTAAGTGCCTATTCACATTAAGCAGCACAATTGAAGTCAGTGCTGTACAAATAGCATCTATAAATTGCATGGTAAAAGCCTACAAAGCCCTGGAGATCAGTATTCTCACTATTGCTTCTGAGTTATAGGTGAGGGAATTAGCACGGCAAGGCTAAGAGAGGAGACCTGCCATTCAGAGCCAAGTCATCTCTTGTTTTCCTCCACCTCTAACTCTCCGTTGTCCAGTGACTTCAGGTAATTGCCTTTCTAGACTCCTCACCCCTAATTTTCATCCTCTGACCCCACCATCAGGGTGTGCTGGTGCTTCCCTGGCAGAGCAGGTTGGCCACCTCCTGCTCCATCCTTTAAGTGCAGCAACACAAATCTTCCCCTCTTCTATACTGACTTAGTCTCTTCCTCTGCCCTCATCTCTAAACCACTCGAGGCAGTGAGCTTATTCCACAGAGTCCTAAAATGTACTTCATGTCCTAGGTCACACTGTCCAAGCTTAAATCACGCTAAAATAGTAAATGCCAAGGAAGACTTGTGGGAAAATGCTGATTGCAAAAAAATTTGGGGGCTGAGAGTGGATAGAGAAGCAATATTGGCTTTGCTGTGACTAGTAATCCACCTGTGGGGAGCAGAAACTTCCTGCTGGGTTTGATCCTACCATTTCCTGAACTGTTGCAAGGGTACCTGAGACTCGGGTAAGTTCCTCTTCTTGGCCAGTGCCATAAATCTGTGAAACCAGAGACACAGGGCTGGACGTCCTGAACCATCAGCTCCAGTGCCTTGCTGACACAGGCCACCACAGCATGCATTAACCTATAAATAAAAATACGGGGAGGATGTTGCTCGGCAGAACTCTGTGTAGAAGGCATCCATGCAGCAAAAGAGAAATAAGGCAGCTGGTGAAAACAGCGCTCAGGAGGAGCTGCAGGCTCTGACACGCTCAGGCATTCTGTGAGCCATAGCCACTGAAATAAAAGAATAATATATTATTTCAATTAGAAATTTTAAAAGTTGGGACATTGTCACCATTGCTTGTTCTTCGATGTCTTTTTTTATTTCAGTAAGGATGTTCCTTGTCTTCCAAAATTCTGGGGAAAAAAATAACCAAAAGGATGAAGTCTTGCAAAATGGAAGTTATGAAAAAAATTCTCTTGGCATCTCACAAAGTTTCTCTTCTAGTAAAATCCTTCTTTTCCTTTTTGTGAAGGATTCATGTAAGAGGAAAAAGAGAATCACAAAGAGTGTCCTACAGCTGTAATTATCAGACTGGTGCAGCTTTACAGGAGCACGTCACATTTCTATCATGTTTATTTATTTTCCTGATGATAAGGACAAATTTTATATGACTCAATTTGGATCACTGAGATATACGGTAGTTAACATTTGATGCTATTAAAAGCAGTGTTTCAATCACCTGGAAAAGTCCATTTCATTTCTGGAGATAGTCAACTCTGCTGGTGACATGTATTTTCTACAGTCTTTCTGTTATTTATGCCTCACCTTGTGTTTTCAGCTTCTTAATTAAAGTGGAAATTGAATGCACTTTTTTAAAAAGGGAACGAAGTGGAAATGATTGATGAAATGTAGCTGCAAGAATTGCCACTCTCTGAAACCACTTGATTTGGCTGTCACAGAGGACTTTCCAAAGGCTAAATTAGAAGGGCAAAACAAAAGAGCATTGTATGTTGAGACTGCAGATGGTAGTCTGAACCCTGGGGTCTAGGCAGATTAATTTCAGCATGAATTTATAATGCTTTAAGGATATACGTTGCTGCATTGATAGTACTGTAATTAAAGAATCACAGTAGATTGATTTAAAAATATAGTTAAAATGAAGCCTTGCAGGAGAGACTAAAACTTCAGAGAAAAAAGTCTTTCTTTCAAGGGTCAGTTTGAAGGCTCTTTCCCCTTTTTTTGCATATCCCAGTTGTCTTGTTGCTTTCAGGAGCTTTGATACTCAGCCAATACTTGAGCACAGAGTAATGAAAACAAGAACTCTAAAATCCTGAGCCATATCTTCTTGCAAATGCCTTTGAAATGTCTGAGGGCAGCATTTCTTCTTTCAGGCTCATCTATTTTAGATGTTTGTGCAGAGCTGAATATAATTTGACTAATATCATCTGATGGTTTAGGGGTTAGAGTCAGGGTGATATATCAGCTTTGCGTGATGCTCCTCTCCCTGTATCCCTTCTGAGTATCACTGGAGCAAAGTTGGAGGGATCAGAAATCCTGGACATTGGCTTTCTCTGTTAAGTCTGATGCAGCAGAAAGTAAATGTAGTTTTTTGTGGTTTTATATTTTAACATGCGTTTGAATGGCTGCAAGCTGACTACTGAACCTAATGAAATAATGTTCTGAGATGAAGGGCAGCCAAAATTCAATCTTGTCTCAGCAGTGGATTTAAAGTCTACTTCAAATGCAAGATTCATGGGTATTGTATGTATTGTACTATTATTACCTCTTTTTTTGTAAAATTGGAGCCTGAGTCCATGACGCTGCACCCTGAACACAAATACCAGCTCTGCTCTTAGTCATGGGTGCACCTCGTAGCAACAGTGATCTTATCTAGTGGTGACAATGTACAAAGACAACACGAACTCTCACTGTTTCCCTGGGATGAGTTGGCAGGAAATTTGAAGAAGGCTACTGTGGTTCAGATTTGACCGTAAGGGACACAGGAAATATTTATTTAGAGTTAGAATTAGCACCTGCTCCTTCGGTGGTGTGGTAAGAACTCTGAAAGCTGCCATTCAGGAAATGAGTGGGTGGAGGTCTGGGAGGTGACTGGAAGGTCTGAGAGCTGGCAAGAAGCTCTTTGCTAAGGCTCTGTTTGTATTTGTGGGAGCACGAGCAAGTACAGGGTAAGTGCCCAAGGGCGTTGTGTCTATAGAGGCCTTCACAGGATTTAAGCAAAATATTATTGACTTGAAGAGCAAGTTTCCAATCCTTGTGAAGGTCTCCTGCACAACCATTTCCAGGTGATCCACAGTCACACTCAGAGAAGTGGCTGCCAAGGTGATTTATGATTCTTCTAGATCTAGGACTAATTGTGTACTGATTCTCCTGGTGGTGAGGGCACAATGGACTGTTCCATCAGTCCAAACTTTTCAACTCTCAAAAGAGTGTCTCTGGCTCTCCAACAGGAGCTTCGGCCACACTGACAAGAGGGAGCTATCCCTGCAAAGTCATACATCACAGAAATTCTTATCTGGGGTAAAATTGTTTGCAATAGTCCAGCAAAGAAAGGAAAAAATAAAAAATCCATTGCTCAGTATCTATAGAGTGACTAAAGTTTTACAAGATCCGCTCACAGTCATTTCCCTTTACTGGGGTCCTTCTTTCCTAATTTTAGAGGGTACCCTGTAGGTGCCTAGATGGGACCTAGTCGGGTAATCACACCTTAGAGTTCTTTAAGACCTGGTTAGTTTGTCAGTCAAGTCTGGGGCATGTTTCACCTGATCCCAGACTCTGCTGTCTCTGCTGAAGAGACCTCTGTTGACTGTGAAAGGAGTCCCAGTGACAAGCTCAGACATATATGTTCATTTTGTGTATCCCTAAAACTAGAGAAGATGAATCTCAGCCTCTGGCCACATATTCAAATTTTGAAAATGGATAGCCCCAGAAGACCTATCAGATAATCAGAAGACAAGAGAAAGGTATCAGAACCTGTGTTCGGGGATGGATTACGAACGTTAGCTTCCCAGCTCATATTCAGGACACTTTACTACCAGATTTACTCCGGATTTGGCCTAGGTTTGCAGATGTAGCTTCACCAAGCCCATATTTCCTTTTCATACTGACAACTGTGCACAGATAATTCACGTTCAGTACTTTGGCTTTGCAGGACTAACTCCTCCAAGACATCTGAAAAGGGCTGATCCCATTTAGGAAAAAGGCAATTTACCCTTCCCATAACCAAATGAGAAGAAAAAACCGAATTACGTTTCTCAAAAGCTGCGTTCAGCCTTGTGCCCTGGGTAGGCCATCTGTGTGCTGGCCACCCTTTGAAGAAGGACACAAGGTACTCACTTTAACCATCATGGATTTGTTTTAAGGGAGCTTGGCTTCTGTAAACAAGACAGAGCAATGTTTTCTTCTGGCAACCCACATATTTCGCAAGAGCTTCCACAGGCACTACCCGGAGGCAAACAAGTAGCCAGCTAGCAAGGAGAGAAAGGAAGCCCCCTTCAAACGGAGAGAGCCCTTTCCTAACCACAGGCAGAGGGGAGTGCTGCTTCCCCAAGCATGTGGCAGGGACAGGCTGGAGGGTGAGATGGGCTTGCTGAGGGAGTAGTCTGGGTGGAATTTTTTACCAAGCAGCTCTGCTGAACAACTCTACAATAGAACATTTGTTTGGGGGATATTCACTATCTCAGTCATTCCTGTGGGCTGTGATCCCAAGAGCATAAGCACAAACCATGCCTTTTGGAATCAGACACAATGTGGCCCAGTAAGCTGCTTTAACAGTGCTTCTTCATAAGGTATTCTTCTATTCTGTGTATTCCTCTAAATTGCTGTTGCTCCTCAGTGTCCGTCTGGAAATTCAGAGACAGAATTTTTCCCTCCCTGCTGCAGATGCTGGTGGACAAAGCTGCTGGAACAGGCTAGATAATCCTGGTGGCAAGAGCAACCAGAGCAGAAGGTTGAGTTGCAAACTGCCATGCAGGTGGATAATAACTCTCACTTGGACATTTTGGTGGGGTTCTGTTGTGGCTGCCTTCTTTAAGCAGCAGGTGAGCTACTCCTGCAACCAAAACCTTGTGGCTTAGGCTGTGGAGTTCTAGCTCTTACCAAGGCTGTGTAAGTTGAGGCTTCTGCTTGCTGTAGGTTGCTACCCCCTCAGCTGACAAACTGCACGTATGAGTACACCCTACCCCGTAAAAGTCAAAATGTGCTGGGTGGTCAAAGACTGATCGTTCAAATCTGAGCTCCCATCCTATCACAACAGTACCCAAGTTAAAGGTTATTGCTCCATGGTCACAATAGCATTAGCTTAAAAATGGTTTTCTAGATGGCAGAGAAAACAGTAGAGGCAAACACCAAGAGATGTGGACATTATCTGCTACAGTAGTCAATTTTTGCCTTTAAATATTGGATTAAGAAACTCTGTGGTGCAGAATTAGCTGCCATGAAGACAAAAAAAGCCTGTGAATCCACCAAGACTTACTCAAGTCGTAAAATATATGACTCAATTTAGACTTCAGAGCTGAAAATTCAAGACCTAAGAGTTGGATGCACTCTTCTTACAATAAAAAAAAAATTATGGTATGTAGCGGTTTCTTTTTCTTAGTGTTTATTTTCTTTTATTATACCACATAGATCCATTCTTAAATAGAGTTGGTCAAACAGATGCAAGAAATTCTTCTCTTCCAAAATCTCTGGCAAACCACCACACCGAGCTCCCCTACAGCCCAGCTCCCAAACAAAATGCCTGTTATGTCTTGGGGGATGATATTTTCTCCTGCTACTTGCAACAGGTTCCCACAAACAGTAGTGCACCTCAGCTATGACACAGGATTTCATCAGACAGTGATCAGTGTGCTCAGTCAAAAAAGTACTTCCTTATAAAACTATGTATATCAGGACCATCTGGAGACCCCCACCATAACGGTGCAATAAAATATACTTTAAATTTATATTGTGACATTGTGCTTATTAAAGCTCAGTTCTTTCAACAGACGTATAAACCAATAACTGTACTTGTGTAAAATATTCCCCAAAGGAAAGTAAATTGACCTCCTCAGGGATTTTTCAAGGATTAGAAAAATGTCCTCTCAGTATCTGTTTTCCATTATTGTAATTACAGAGGGTGATGATAATCCTTTCAGCATTATTGTTTCGACATGTGCATGACTTATAGTCGAACATGTAAGTTCATTTGATGCCGTTGTCGAGAGCAGGGCATTGTATCAGAGATAAAAGGAATGAAACAGACATGTAATCTGATAACTAACTTTACTTGTGAGTGGAATAAAAATGTGGTCTTATTTAACATGATTATAAATAACTGCTTAAATTTCAAGCCATCAGTGGAGTGTAAATGCTCCAAGATGAATATTGTAAATAAACAATTCCACTAGAGGGTATTCCAATCAGCTGATAATATTCCAGCGAAGGGACAAAGAGTTTCTGCTGAGCACCCTGGCAGTGGGTCCTGCTGAAACTCCTTAGACAGGCAAAATCCTCAAGGAGATCAACAGGAAGTTCACATAGATAAACGAGAGTAAAGAGCCTTTTAAAAGCATCTCTACTGAATTAAAAGCAATTTTTCTCTGGGGGGTAGGAGGCAGGAATCTGATACATTGTGCCTACACAGATGCTTGTACATGCCAGCAGGATGGGCTGCTTCAGTGAGGGAGCAGCTTGTGCACAGGAGACATTTCCTGTTCCTGGGACGGGGGGAAGGTTACCCACAGCATACTCTACCCAAAATTGTTCCAAACTAGCACGCGGTGGGATTTGCTCGCTATGGTGGCAGTGAATTCCCAACACCAACCTGCCTAGAGCCCTCTGGAGAAGGAGGAAAACAAGTCAGGTACCCCAGTTCTTCGGAGAGATGTGATCCTGTGCAGGAGCTTTACGTGGCCACACGCCCATTTCTACAGCTAAGCTGGTCACCTTCAGCTGCTCTTGGTGACTGCAGTGAGACGCTGGTGCTTTCAGCTCCTCGTGCTTGGGGATGAGACGAGCTGTGTCCTGGAAGGTCCTACTTATCTCCAGGGCCTGAGGGTTTTGTATAAAAGGACTGTGCTGGAGGTGTCAAAAGGTAACCAAGCTGAGACCCAATTGCCATGATTAACAGAAACCAGCTTCGACTGTATAACATTGGAGATGCTCTGTTTCTCCTACCCATGTTTTCGGGTATATTTCTGAGCAAAGTAGACAGTGGCATGGAGAACCTTTTTAGTCTTTTATGCAAAGTATTGGAATACAAAGACAATCAGGAACATCAGTCCACATTTATTTTAAGATGTATTTATCAAAATGTGTTGAATCCTGGTACAGTTACCTTTGCTCGGTAAAATTACCCTTTCTTAAAGAAGTAGGTTTATCTAGTTTCATTCAATTTATCTTAGAAATTAAATATTTTAATTGAAATCAGGCAGCTCCGATTCTACCAAACATTGAAAATACATGGACTCAATATAGTTTAGGAAGCACAAAATGGCAAATTTGATGATAGAAACCCAAAGTCCTGCATCTCATCATTATGCTGAGCTATTTTCCCTGTGGCTTAATTTATTTTGATTTCTGTGTGTAACTGGACCATATACGTAAATGACAGTAGCCATTATTGCTCCATGGAGGAGTCTGAGCCTTCGTGATAAATCTAGTCAAGTCACTAACTGGTGCTGTGCTGGCTTACATCACCTGGAATGTATAGGCTATTATCCACCTTTATTTGGAATTTGACTGAAAAACTATTGTTGGAATTATTTCCATTACAAATATCAATTTAATTGAACCAGAATTTTTTACAGAAAGTTTTAACCCGGCAATTTAAAAAATGGAAAATTTCACCCTGAAGGATGAAACTTGCAATTTTCATTCACATTATTTCATTTTCATAGAATAATAACTTGCTTCACTTAGCTTTTTCATGTATGACATGAAACATCTTGGCATTTTAAAACATGGGATTTAAAAATAATCTCAAAGCAAAAAAAGGAAATATAATATTCTGGAAATGTCAACTGCTAATTTCTAAACCATCAGAACATCTCCTCTCTTTTCAAAGCTTGGGAACAGAACAAATTTCAGCAAAAGACAACCCAGTTTGTCTGAGTGGTTCCAGTGAAGATTCTAACAGTCTGGCAGCAGCTCTTTGTCCAGGTACCATTACAAACTTCTCTCCTGTGTTTGAAATTCCACATGAAAAACCTTTGAAAATAGGAACTAAGGAGGAATAGAGTTGAACTTGCATTATTTCATCATCTTTTCCTTCATGGTGAAACACTGATACATTCCATTTTAAAATGCACTTATCCATGTGTCAGGATACCAAAAAATATATTTAAATAATCAGCTGCAATATTTATTTAATTAAACCAAGAAGGCAATTTAATAGTTATGGCTAATCTATAAATAGATCCGTTTATTTTCTTTTTTTTCAATAGTGAACTGGGTTCTTGAAATTAGCCTGAAAGCAGCTGTGTATTTGACCCACAGCAGCAACAACAAACAGTACACAGCAGCTCTGACATGTTATCAGAGTAATGGATCATTTTAAAGAGTCTGGAAATGATTAAACAGGGGTGCTGCTGCATGCAGTCTTTAATTGATTGATTTGAGTCTGCGGTCAGAAAATGACTGTCAGCTACAGCTTATCTATAATTATCAGTAATCAAAACCAGACTTTTCTCTCTTCCTAATGCTGTAATGCTCTTTCAGTGCTCTTGACATATGTGCAGCTCATGCACGCATCTGAAGTTGCCTCATCATGTTAGACTGAACAGCACCATGCTCTGATACACACTCAGTAGCAAAAGAAATACCTTTGTGCCTCTGAAATAATCTCTGTGAGCAAGGAGGAGAGAAACTGGCAGGGAAAAGCCTGAGGTTCAGAATATTCTCTTCATGTTGCTCTGATGGCAAGAGGACGGCAAAGAAAAATCATGCTCTTTTTCCTACCTCCTCTGCCCCTCGCCCCCCTACCCCCCACC